>JAXQQM020080721.1:0-168620 GCA_034641835.2 Pinus albicaulis | reverse complement strand
ATCAAAACAGAATAATATCCAGCAAGCTTACATTTTAAATTTCATTTTTTATAATTTCTAAGGGTGGGTTTTTGATAATTATTTCTATAAAATTGTGTAGAATTCCAGTGAAGGAATAATACTCGAGCGGGCTATGGGTAGGAGATGATATCTTAGAAACACCCCTCGGTTAGTTGATATTGAATCGCTATTAGGTGACCCAAACCTAGACCTTGCTGCCCTCACGGTCTACGACAATCTCATTGCATCTCCTGACCTGGTCATCTCTCCATCTAAAAGGTCCAACATCACCCTTCGTAAAAAAAGGAATAAATGCCCTCGTCACCCTAAGATCTCGCCTAGAGCCCTTTCAGATGCCCCAGACGAACAAGATAATTTCACCAACATTCCAATTGCCGAGTCTGATGACATCAATCAAGACATTCGGGCGCTTAGAGCAAGTCTACCCACCAAGGGTTCTAAATGACTCATTTCCTCTCTATGAACATCCGAGGTTTGGGCGATGCCTCCAAACAACTTTTCCTAAGGAGCATTATCAAATCAGTGAATCCTTGTATTATATTATGCTAGGAGACTCTCAGTAATCGCGTCAAGGCCATTAACTCTTTTCTTAGTATTTGTAATGGTTGGCGTGTCGTTGCTGTCGATGCAGTGGGTCACTCGAGTGGACTCATCGCCCTCTGGGATCCTTCGTGGGGGAAACTTAAGGCTTTTAAAATTTTCGGTGGGATCTTATTGACTGGTCATATCAGGGGATTTACAGGTACCATTCATATTGTAAATCTATATGCCCCTTATCAACACAGATTGGTCTTCTGGAACAAATTTAAATCTACAGGGATTCTATCTTTGAGGAACTTGATTCTCATGGGCGATTTTAATTCGACCATGAGTCTGAATGAAATATGGGGTGATAGGGCTAGGGGTGATACACTGGCGGATTTTCTTCATGAATTATTCACGGATTTCAATTTGGTGGACATTCGTCCAACGCCGATCACCCCAACATGGACAAACAAAAGAACAGGCTCAGAATTCATTGGTAAAAGGCTCGACCGTGCTTTGGTTAAAGACAGTCTTATATCGTCATTAGGCCTGCCCAGAACTGAGGTGTTGATTTCCCAAATTTATGACCATATGCCAATCTTACTGTCCTGGTGGGTGGGAGATAGGCCTTCGGGGCTACATTTCAAGTTCAACAGAGCCTGGCTGGAAGACAAATAATATGTACAGCTCATACAGTCAGTTTCGTCACAGGCTCCGAAGTCGACAGGGCTGAGCGGATGGAATCTCTTCTTCCATAAATTGCAGATGCTAAAGCAAGAGACCAAAATATGGGAGATCAACAAGAAAAGGATCCTCAAGGCTGAATTGACAGCGATACAGCAAGATATGAAAACAATTTTTATGATTTTCAAGGACTGTGCCCCGGACAATCAAGCATATGAAACACTCAAGACCTTGGCTGACAGGGAAAAAGAAATTCTAAATATCGAAGAGATCTCCTAGAAATTAAAGAGCAGGAACAGGTGGATAAAAGAGGGAGATCGCAACTCTAAATTTTTTCAAAAATGTGCCAGAGACTATAGAAGCCGGAATACTATTTGGCGGATTAAAAATGATGAGAGCAGTTACGCTACTTCTACGTCCAACATTCAAGAGGCTGCATATAAACATTTTAAATCTTTCTATCAACAGGATCAACAGATCGATGACAATTGCCAACAATGGGTTATTGATCATGTTGGTAGAATCTATGAGGAGGCTGATATTATATCGCTGGATGAACACATCACATCGAAAGAGGTCGAAGGGGTGCTTAAATCTCTCCCAAATGACAAGTGCCCAGGTCCTGACGGATGGACCTCTGAATTCTTCATTTTCTTCTTTGACATTATGGGGGCCGAGCTGACAGAAATGGTGGAACTTTTCAGAACTTCTAGTCATATTCCAGCAAATTTAAATTCTACATTTATTGCTCTAATTCCAAAAAATGACAACCCCTCTACATTTGGAGAATTCTGCCCTATAGCTCTCTGTAATCTGTTATATAAGATCACATCCAAACTAATTGTGAACAGATTGAAACAGGCTCTATCAAAACATATATCTCCAGAGCAGTATGGTTTTCTTCCTCGCAGGTCCATTCATGATGCTATCGCGGTCACCCAAGAGATCCTCCACTCCATACATTCCGAGAAAAGAGAGGCATTGATTATGAAGGTTGACCTGTATAAGGCTTATGATACCCTCGACTGGTCTTATATCTGATTGGTCCTATTGAAGATTGGGTTGCCGCTCAGGATTATCCGCTGGATCATGTCCTGCATAACCACTGTTCGATATGATGTGATTGTGAATGAACTGCCCACATCATTATTTGAGGCGAGTCGGGGACTCCGACAAGGCTGTGCATTGTCCCCACTTATCTTCATTTTAATCATGGACGGTTTCAGTCAGCTGATGAACATGGCCACTCAGAAAGGATATGTCAACGGTTTTCATTTCTCAGATTCCATTACTATCTCCCATTCATTATTCGTAGATGATATGCTGATGTTTGGGATTCTTAAAAGGAATCACTAGTTTTACATTCTCTTTCTTCTTAACAGATTCGCCGCGGCTACAGGCTTGTGCATCAACAAGGCTAAATCCTTCTTATTATACGAGTTTGGTGATATCAACGAGATCAGGTTCATTGCTGATTTTCTCAGAGTTGGAATTCAAATGCTCTACGGGGGTTTGAAATATCTGGGATATAACATTAAACCTTACGGTTACAAGCGATCGGATTGGCTCTGGCTGCTTGAGCGGTTCAGAAGTAAAATCAATCAATGGACCCACAGATGGCTCTCCATGGGCGGTAGATACATCATGGTTCAGGCGGTGTTATCCCAACTTCTGGTTTATTGGGGTCACTTATTTTATTTTCCCGCAAATATTGTGGCTAATATCAACAGAATTATAGCTCGATTCCTATGGAACGGATCTTCTAACACTCACAAATTCCACTTAGTCAGACTCGAAATCTTGAGCAGGCCCAAGGAGCATGATGGATGGGGCATCTTGGATACCAGGATTTTTAACATGGCACTACTCATCAAGTCTTTCTGGCGAGCTATAAACGGAACAGGAATCTGGCCAGACATAATTAAATTCAAATATCTGGAAGATGATACCCTTCATAATCTTCTCTGTAACGTTTTCTATATTCCAGCGAGCTTCTTGTTTATATGGGGAAGTTTTAAGAAAATTCTGAGCCATACAGCTGATAGATTGACTTGGCTCTTCCGGGATGGAAGTAGAATACCATTGGGCGACATAATTATGCAAGGTTTCGACAGGCACACTAAATTATCAGCCCATCTCGTCCACAAGTTGGCCCATAGAGGCATCATCTTCCTGTCTCAAACAATTTATTCTTGGTCATTTGGCGCCCCCATTTTTAAAAACGCAGCACAACTGGACATTCATGGAGAGGATGCCTCTGAATGGGAACTAGAGGCACAATCCTTGCGGGCTACTAGGGTATTTCGAGTGGCTGGCAGCGACTACATTGTTTGGGACGGGCCGACAGTGGGTCATATGCCTATAGTGCATGATATATACCTCAAAATTAACTCCCAGGTAAATTCAGAACATTATTCTTGTTTTTTTGCCCCATTCTGGAAGCAGCACCTGCCTACGAAGATTGTCCTTTTTGGGTGGCTTGTTTGGAAAGATAGAATTCTATCCTGGAATAATCTGATGAAGAAAGGTATGTTGGGACCTAGTAGATGCGCTCTCTGTGGTTGCACCGAGGAGTCTACCACTCATCTTTTCATGCTATGTCCAGTGGTTAAACAGCTATGGAATCTATTCTCTGTTCATTTCAACAACCCGACATGGGATCCTCAAGATTTTATTACTGTTGCACGGGAATGGGATTCGCTGAACAATAGATTCTGATCTCTGTCTTTCATTTTAATATGGGAAGTTTGGAATGCTAGGAATCGGCTCATTTTTTATGGCCACCCATTCAATTTACCACACATCTATTGTGCCATTATGCATAGGATTGATGATCTGCCCATCAAAAAAAACATTACAATTGATGGTTCTCGTAGAATCCGACCACATGAGGTTGGATTACCAGCTGTTTATTTTGATGGTGCTTGTAAAGATGGGATTATGGGTTGTGGAGCCTGGATAAAAATCTCCGGCAGAGAAAGAATTCACTTACATTGGAATGGCGGCCCGGGCACCAACAACAAGGCAGAATTGATGGCACTATGGGGCGGGCTTTATGCAGCCGCTAACATGGAATTATCAGATGTTCATATTTATGGAGACTCGGCTTTGGTCATTGGTTGTATCAGGGGCAGTTTACATATTCAATCTCCAGACCTACAGGGATGGATAAGCAGAATTCGACATCTATGGCATATTCTTGGCTCTCCTTCATTATCCCACATTTACAGAGATCTGAATATGAGGGCAGATGGTCTGTCAAAAATGGGTTTAAATTCTGAATTTGGAGCCATACAGGTGGCCCTATACAGGGATGGGGTTTGCACATGGGAGTCATCTATCCCTATCCCTTGACAGTCAGTAAATAAATTCATCTATGGCTGGGTTTTTTGTTTTTTGCTAATCCTCATATTTTTGTTTGACTCTTATTCCTTCGTCGATTTCCTATACCACTCAAGCGAGCCAGATTATTATCTCAACAAGCAAGCCTGATGGACTGTTACATGCCTCTTTGTAATGGGATCTTCTATTAATTTTCCTCAGTTTTGAAGTTCATCGCTCAGGGTTAAGATGAATCGGGTTCGTATGTCCCTATTCACAATCTCTTTAGTCATGCTATTGTTGCCTTTCATTCAACAAATCATACTGTCAAGCGAGCCTGGTCATTATAATAAGCGCACAGTAATTCTCTCAAGCGAGCCTAATATTTCATTGCTCCAATCATTTGGTATCTGGGTGCCGGTTCTATTCATTTGAGCCGGTTCTCAGCCATACATGATTGGCCTTTCAACATAGCAATATGAGTTTCACAAGTGTGAATTTTTAACATACAACTACATCTGTTGATCTTCCAAGCGAGCCAGTCCTGTAATTCTCAGTGTTATATTAACACACATGTTATATGTTGCCTACATTCAAACTTTAAGAATGATCAAGCGAGCCTGTATGTTATTCAACGTCAGTAGCTGTCTTGTCAAGCGAGCCTGAATTGATTTCTTCTCACAGATCCACTCGAAGGAATATAAGTGATCCGGGTTACTATTTATATTGCATACAGTTTCATATTAACAATCTTTGACCACAATATTGCAGTGTTTATCTCTTTTTCACAGGGCTATCAAAGTTATTAACAAGCGAGCCTGATTTATACCTTGTTCCTCATCCCATATCATATGTTTTTGATGAGTTCAGCATCTGTCCGTCTCTATTTCACTCTTTAAATAGAGTGGCCATTTTGGTGTTTCCTTTGTTGGACTCGATATTTGTTCTGGGTGATATCTCCCCAGTGATGTTTTTGGTCAATACTATCTATCCGCCTTGACACCTTTCTTCCTTAGAAGTTGTCACTGGGGATTGATGTTTTTCGACCAGGTTTTTTCTCATCAGCCTTGATGGAATGTAATGTTTTGAACTATGCACTGTTAATACAAACAACGTTTTTTTCTTTCTGAAAAAAAAAAAAGGAGGAGATATTGGCCGTCGAATTAAATGAATTAATCTCTATTAGAATTAAATGAGAATTCCCAACAAAAGAGAATAATAACCACCAGGCTTACATGTACGACAATGTTGACCCGATTTCTCTTTTAGAATTAGATAAGAGCATTTATAATCACTATACTTACTCCAATGTCGTTTGTTCTCTAGGTATCAATTTAAATGAATTTTTTTTTTCATCATGAAAAATACGATTGGTTTATATAATGTACCAGGACAAAGATTGTTGAAGTCCGCAAAGAAAGCTTTTACAATTATCTGTATCAAGTTTTGAGAGTTTATCTCATGTTTTCTCATCTTCTTTCAAAAAAACATAATGCCCATTTAACTCTGGGCTAAAATACATGATTTTCAAAGCATATCCCAAGGTTACAAAAACCAGCAAGTCTAAACAAAATCATCCCCGCCTTAACACGGTCTAAACCATTTCCAGTTCATAATTATGAAAAGGATAATATTAGTAATAGTACTACTGACATATGTGTATGTCCAGTACAGCAAAACAACACCCCAAATATTACAAAAATTTATCCTTTCCCACCGCTTCCAGACCAATTTTGTTAGAAAAATATATTACAAAAAGTTGACCTTTCCCTCCACTTCCAGTCCATTTTTGCTTGTAAATTCATAGTTCATTGCTCCAAAAGTGCCCTCGAAGCCTCTTTTCGATAACCTGTCAGCTTTAGTATTTTTCTCCCTATATACATGACAAAAAAAGATAAGAGTGAAAGTGTTTTTTAGGGTATAGATTCTCTCAAGCCAATGTGAGAACATCCCTGGATTTAGGGAGGACTTCGAATTCATATGATCAATAAGAGTTTTGGAATCCTCGTAAACCCATAACTGTTCCACATATAAATGGTTTGGAAACCATAAAAGCCCCCATAAAGCTTGTTGGGCCATTAATATGCCATTATTATTATCACTTGTGAACGCTTATTCCACCCATTTCTACCATTCTTCATCACGTCATTTATTATAATTTATTATTTAAATCCATTTTATGATGATTTATGCTTGTATGAATGAATGTTATTTATTCTCCTTTATTTCTAATAAATTGATGATTATGAATTATTTTATCAATGATAGTTTTAATAAGTTGGTTATAACATTATTCACCATTTTTAGCCTCCAAGGTAATTTCCAGATTGAAGATTTGATCATTAAAAGTGCCAACTCAGAAATGCGCTGGAATAAGGAGTGAAAGTTTTGCGGTTGAGATTCTGAGAAAATGAGGACGAATCTGGAAAATCCGGAACATGGGTTTTGTCCAGAACGGACCCAATTAACTTTTGCAAAGAACGGTTTGCCCAAATTCGGCCTGTGTTGAGAGATTTGTAGAGTTCTTTAAGCACAATTTTCTCAGTTCTGTTGTTGCGGCCGTCCTCCAAATCTCAGCTAAAAAGCCAAATTCGACTTGCTGTTGTTGAAAGATGGATGTAAATCTATTTTCTTGTTGATCAATTGGTTGGAAGAAATCAATATTGTTATGGGAGATTGTATTTACTATTCAATTTCTCCTCCTTCTGATTATAAAAGGAGAACATGTATTGTGTATTGGGGGAGGGAGAGACTTTTCTTATTGTAATTTGCAGAATTGTGCATCGGCTCTTGTTAAGAGAGTGTGAGCTGTTTGTAAACATTATTAATGCCTGATTAATAAAAGAGTTCACTGTTGTTCCATTTCTCAAGCGCTGGAGTAAAGCACAGCAACGCTTCACCGGTGGTTGAGGGACCGGCCCTGGTGGAGCGATCTGCTGTTTGTATTTCTATTACTTTATTTCTGCTGTGTGAAGTATGTTTATTGCAATTAAAGAATTGGTTTTTAACTGAATCGAATACAGAATTATTGTTATTTCATTCTTTATAAGAAGCACGATTCGTTGTTCAAATATTTGGTTGTTATTATAAAGCACTGTTGTTCTGTATCTGATTTCAGTTGTTGTCCCTTTCATTTATAAATTACTTTAGTGATTGCTGTGTGACTGTCGACGGAATTAAAGCATTGCTTGGTTATGAATTGAATTCACTGTTATTTTACGCTGCTATTCAATTCCTGTTCATTGCTTTTAGATTGTTGTTCCTTTCCAGTTTGCGTTTTAGATTTCATTTCCTTTGAGTTGTTTTCACTTGCTTTGAGATCTCTAAACTGTAGAGGGCAGAGCTAATCATTCCAGGTCCCCAGATTTGGTCATCTCACATCGATTTCTAGGGAAAGAGTTATTACTATTGCATCCCTAATCGATGTCTAACAAGGTTGCTGTAGTGTAGTCTTTACATTTCTGTCATTTGTAATTAGATTTCTTTTCAAGCAGATTTCTTTTCAAGCATTTATTATTTTTGCATTTGTATTTCTATACTACATCTTTACAAACATTACTCTTGAGTAAATAGCCGCCTCAGACTGAGTACACTCTTGAAACAAAAAGTCGTCCCTGGGTTGACAATTAATGTGAGGTAATTAGGAGTTACAAAGACACCTTTTTATCGCTCCACATTTTGGCGCCGTTGCCGGGGAGAGTGTAGCCATTTCTAAAGAGTAGTGTGAATATGATGAGTGCCTGCTAGGGAAGAGTTGGATCTTAAAAACGGAAGGTAAGAACCTACGTGCGGAGCATGTAAAAGCCCTGCTCCACTATCCGCTTTCCTAACAGATTTGTTGTTGCTTTGTTGGGTAGAAATAGATGTTTGAATTTTTGTGTGAATGACTAGGGAAAAAAACAGAAATTTTGAAAAATGAATCACATGATTTCATTCAAGTGGTGATGTAAGCACCACCCATTTCACTAACTAATTGACAGGAACATTGGAAGAAGGAGCTTTGAAGGAACACATGAAGGACATCTTCTGTTATGGTAAGAAACTATCCAACATTTTTACTTTTGAATTTCCTGCTCAACTAATTCCACACCCTCACCGCAATAAACCAGTACAACATACTTACAGTGTTGAACTGCCAAATTTACCCACCCTTCCCACCCATTCTATCTCACATACGCCATTAGAGAAAACTTACAATGAGATTCAGAATGTTTTAAATTCAAAAATTGTAGAAGTTATGGAAGAAAATGAGCTTACTTCTAGTTTGCATCAACAAACCATTTTAAAAGCTCAAGAACCTCATGATATGATGGGAAATCAAGAAAATAAAGGATATATTGAAGATTGGTTTCACTCCATCACTTGTTTGCAACATTGCTCCACACTTCAACAATTTTTGACTCCATCTTTTCAAGGGAAGTTGGCTTCTCATACCCTAATTTTTATCAACATGTATTTTTCAAATTTGGGTATGTGCATACTAGAGGCCTTATTTATAAAATGGTTCCACTGGAAATACTCTTATACATAAACATATTCGATTCTCAAAGAAGAGTAGGATAGTGGAGAAAATAAAATAAAATAAAATAAGGACATAAATAAATGCATTTTGTTTTTTTGTAAAAATAGTTGTTTTTTTGTTGCAACATGCTATCGAAATCAACATCGGTGATAAATATTTCAATTTATTTGTGTATGTAGATGAATCATAATAGAAATAATAAGTTCTACAAACACTCATTTTTCATTTTTATCACCAATTTGAAAAAATGCTTGAATATCATTTTTTTGGCTTGCGGGCTTGATGAACTTTCTGGAAAAACAGTCGGGACAGTCATGTTTTGAAGGACCAAAAGTGAATATTTTTAAAACCTGTTTCTACCCTAGGTATCCCTTGATGTCTACTTTCTAACCCAATTTGAATCAGTCAATTTGGATTTGAAACGAAAAAGTTAGAACCAAAACATTGACCGGATGTCTAGTGGGCAGCTCAGGAACAGAGTTGGGACAGTCCGTTTTTGGAGGCCTAAATGTTTGAATTTTTAAAACCTGTTACTATGGTAGATTCCCCTATGAATATAGCTTACAATGCAATTGGAATCACTCATTTTTGATATCGTATGGGGAATTTATGATCAAAATATTGACTGTCTATCGTAAATCAGCACCCTTAAAACTATGTCTTTCCGGCTGTTCCTTACAGTATTTGACCTATCAATTCTTCTTGTCTTCAAAACCTGTTTCTATTGGAAATAAATAAATGAATCTAATTTCATTTCCAATTTGAATCATTTGAATCCGACATCAAACGAAGAATCTATGCTTGAAATATCAATCGTTGGTCTAGATTGGGTAATCGAAAATGACTCTATTATGTAGGTTGTTCTAAACAAATTTGACATATCATAGCATTGAATTTTTAAAACCTGTTGCTACTGGAGATAACCCTTTGAATTAGCTCTCATTTTGCTTTGGAATCACTCAATTTCGATGAAAAACAAAGAAGTTGTGATTAAAACACTGCAGGTTAGCATGATTGGCCACTGCTCTCCCGCAAGTGACAGATAAATTTTACTTTGTTATTTTCTCAATGGATTTGTTATACAGAGTAACTACTTGTTGTTTTTGCATAATTCTTGGATTAGGGGAGCCCGATCACCTCTCTTTCTCCATGATTTAATGTTTTATTGCAGGTAGACACTCGTTTTTTGCAGGTCCTAGGAGAAAAAGAAGGTCAATTTATGGACGAGTGATTCTTGAAACAAATTTTAATAAAACAAAGGAATTTCATCCAACTCATTACCCAACAGATTCATAATAGAACAAATGAAGAATTGATTTCAATTTGAAGATTCATGTCTTATCACTGCTGCCAAAACATTTTTCAAAGAGATCATTTTTTGACATAACATCATAGCTGTTGTAACTTAATTTAGTTATTTACATATTGTTTTTAAATAAAACGTTGTTTCTTTTCTGATATTTTTTATATTTTGTGTTTCAGGTGTTGCTTCATTCAAACTGTGACCCATCTTCAGCATCAATACAGTGAACATCTAATTCATTCTTTGCGTGCTCGCATTTCATGCTTGTGCATTTTTGCTGTTCTTTTTCTGAAGGGACAACGTTTGTGTGCACTTTTGTCGTTTTTGCTGTTCCTTTTTCAAAGGGACAGCAATTTCGTTTTACTATTCCTTTTCCAAAAGAACAACACCTTTTTGGTCAGCAATTCATTTTGTTGTTCCTTTGTCACGGGTCATTTTTCCATTCCTTTTCCACGACTCTTTTTGTTGTTCCTTTTTCACTTTTTGCTGTTCCTTTCCGAATGGAACAGCACTTCTGCACTTTCACGTTTTGCTGTTCCTTTCCGAATGGAACAGCACTTCTGCACTTCCACTTTTTGTTGTTCCTTTCCGAATGGAACAACACTTCTACATTTTCACGTTTTGCTATTCCTTTCCAAATGGAACAGCACTTCTGCATTTTCACTTTTTGCTGTTCCTTTTCGAATGGAACACCATTTTTGCACTTTTACGTTTTGTTGTTCCTTTCCAAATGGAACAACACTTATGCACTTTCACGATTTGTTGTTCCTTTCCGAATGGAATAGCACTTTTGCACTTTTCATTTTTGTTGTTCCTTTTCCAAAGGAACGGCACGTGTGCTTTTGCTGTTCCTTTTCCAAAGGAACGACACTTGCGTTTTTGATGTTCCTTTTTCAAAGGAACGACACTTGCGTTTCTGCTGTTCCTTTTCCAAAGGAACGACACTTTTAGTTTTTGCTGTTCCTTTTTCCAAAGGAACGACATTTGCATTTTCACACTTTTTTGTGTGTATTTTTGCTTTTTGGTGTGCATTTCCTTTGCTGTTCCCTACACGGAACACCACTTTTTGAGTGTTTTTGCTGTTCCTTCAAAAGAGCAACCCTTTGGGAGTATTTTTTAGAGCAACCTTTTCTTCCTCTTGTGGGACTATTCCTAGTTCATCTCAACCACATTTTACTGATTCCCCTTCATGGCATGAAGTACACTATTTTTATAAGGACAAGAATTATGGATTCTATTGAAGCGAGTTAATATCATTCACGTTATGATCTTTAATAGGACAGCTCCTTGATGATAGATTATTTTCAAAAGGGACACAATTATTTATATACTACTTTACTGCATTGTTTTCTATTGAACATGATGTTGATTGATCATCTTAATACCATGTTGGTTCCACTCTTCTGGATTATAATCTTCTCTGTCTGTAATAAATGAGATTATGGGTATATTTTTCTATTGACATGTTCAACTTCTTCCACCATCCCTGCTCTTAAGGAGTACTGAGCCTCCCTCTTTTTATCATAAAATTGTGTAATAACAACAAAATTTTGTTCACATATGGAGGATAGGGGGTCTCATTACGAGCCAACCTACCATGTTCATAAGGTTGTAAGAAAGTGACATTCCCATTATGGCCACCACACCAGGGTTATGATCCATTGGATAGTCAAATTATCCTTGGAACAGGAGGTCTCATCACGAGCCGGCCTAATCACTTTTGCTACATCCCAGTGAATGGCAGTGTAGTTATCTGGTTACCACGCCAGCACACTGATCTCTTCTGTAGAACAGCACTGTAACTCTCCATTTATAAATTGAGGATCCTGGCTCATATGGTTAAAAAGCAACTCTGCCGAGGCTATGGACGCCTGCTGGCAGCAGCGGCTCTGCTTATGGTATTGAAGTTATATCTTATCGTCAATTATTATTATAATACCCTTTTCTTATTTTTTCTTTTTATCAGAGAAGTTATTTCCTTAACTTTCTCCCTGTTTTGAACCTTTATGCATGAGAAATTGTTTTATGATCAATCGCATCATTTTCAGCTAGCATACTATCAGTGAAGCATCTTTTTGGCATATTGTTGTTCTTTTTCTCTTTTTCATCACCTATCATCAATTCAAAGCATCCTATCTCTTATTCATAACTATCTTTACACACTCTGCTCTCATTATAACCATAACTCCCGCTATCCTATCATTGATATGTGTACTCTGCTTCATTCACTGCTATATTGTTCATTCCCTTACCTTGCCATCAGCACAACACCTCTCATATGCTTTATGGTCATGGAATTCCTTTTCCAATTGGAGGGGGGAATGTATGCATTATGGGATTGCATGCGATATGATTACTGCACTCTGCCATCACTTGTTGATTTGCCAAAATATTAGTATTGCATGTATACATAAGTTTTTCTGATTGAAAGTTTTGCATGCATCTTATCTGTTGCTATTCAAACCTAACACTATGGATTCAAGAACATTGTATGCCAAATAGTGCTTTGTTTGCAGGAAAACAACAAGTATGGGCAGAATTCTATTCATAGCATGACCACACTATTGCACTTAACAGAAGAGGCTCACGCACGTGAACAATTCTTCGGACATGATGTGCTTACCTGGATTCCACCTTTTGTATCACTTTCAGCACCAACTCTGCCTACATCAGCTTCAACAAATGCCAGTCCATATATGTCATTCCACATTTTTCTTTTTGGAGGTAAAACTTGAGGTAAAATAGCATAATTTTCTGATTTATTACGAATTTAGGAGAATTTACTGAAATCCATTTTGAGCATTATTTATCATCCTTCATTCCACATCTTTACCACTTCCCCTTTTCAGTGGCATATCATCTTTCAGTTTGGGGGAGTGTTGCTTTCATTCATTTCTTTCTTATGACTATGCCATTCATATTTTTTATCATCCATTGCTATTCTTATTCATTCTCAACACCTCCCTTATTCCATGTTGTTTTACACCAAGCATAGAATTCAACAGCTGGTAGCAACCACCTCTATTTGTTTTCTAGCATCGCATGAGGGCATGCTAATTTTTCAGAGGGGGAGGAATTGCTACGCATGATGGATGTTTTCTATTTTATTTCTCATTTAAGGCATACAATTTCAGTGTAGAAATTGATTTCCATAATATTTTTAAAATTATGAACTCAATTCTTGTGATTTTTGGAAAACACAGACGTATCATTAATACAAACCCAGACAATTTCAAGATAAATTGGTTCATAAAATTTCGGAAATCATGCACTCTCACCTACAGCCATTTTGTTTATATCTCATGATCCGTGCATCAAAACGATCTGATTTTTGAATCATAAAGGCATTCATATATTATAAATTTACTTGCCAAATTTCAACAAAAGCTGGTTTGTAGTTTTTGAGAAAATGGTTAATGAAGTTTGCTGTTACTTATATCATATTTTGTTGCAACTTCATATATACATATAGTTGAATGTCAATATAAAAATTGTTATGCCTTCATCAAGATTACTAAAGTGAATATTCATTAATTAAGGAAGAATTCATTTGTTCTATCCATTTCATGAGCTGAGATGAACATATTTTTTATTGCTTGGTTAACACATGGGTTTTTGTCTTTGGGTTGCATGAGGACATGCAATATATTCAGTTTTCGTTGCATGAGGACATGCAACATATTGAGTGTGGGGGTATGTTGGGCCGTTAATATGCAATTATTATTATCACTTTTGAACACTTATTCCACCCATTTCTACTATTCTTCATCATGTCATTTATTATAATTTATTATATAAATCCATTTTATGATGATTTATGCTTCTATGAATGAATATTATTTATTCTCCTTTATTTATAATAAATTGATGATTATGCATGATTTTATCAATGATAGTTTTAATAAATCAATTGTAACATTATTCACCATTTTTAGCCTCCAAGATAATTTCCAGATTGAAGATTTGATCATTAAAAGTGCCAACTCAGAAATTCGCTGGAATAAGAAGTGACGGTTTTGTGGTTGAGATTACGAGCAAATGAAGCAGAATCTGGAAAATCCGGAACATGGGTTTTGTCCATAACGGACCCAATTAACTTTAGTGAAGAACGGTTTGCCCAAATTCGGCTTTTACTGAGAGAAACGCAGGGTTCTTTGAGAACGATTTTCTGAGTTTTGTTGTTGCGGCCGTCCTCCAAATCTCAGCTGCAATACCAAATTCGTCTTGCTCTTGTTGAAAGCTGGATGGAAATATATCTTCTTGTTTATCAATTGGTTGGAAAAAATCCAATTTTGTAATAGAAATCATGTTATACTTATCTTTATTGTAACTTCTCTCTGATCTCTCTCTATTTAAATGAAAACAGAGATCAGATTTTGGGATTCGAATGATGGAATTGAGGATGAATTAGAGATTCAGAATTGAGGATGAATTAGAGATTCAGAATTGAGGATGGCAGAGAGAATGGATAATGGATGAGAGATTGAGAGACTTCTTGTTGTAATCCACTGTAACTCTGCTTTGATATTTTAATATAAATCTAGTTGCCATTCCATCTTTGATCCTGAAGTAACCCAGCAGCATCTGCTGGCGGCTAAGGGCCCAGCCTCTGGTGGAGTACGCTGCTGTTGTGTATCATATCTTTACAATTGCTGCCGTGTGATGGTTTGATTTCCTTTTCATTTCTTTAAATTGTTTTGTTCAGTAATCTTTTGTTTATGAACATTTCACAGAATTGCTTTGTTATATTGAAATCATAATTGGATTGCGTGAGTGATAGAATTATTAATTATAACTTGAAATGTCCTGCTGATAATTCTGATCTAATGCTGTGCTATCTAATTAAGACTATGGTTCATTTAATTACTGCTCAGTTATAATTGCAATGGTTGTTCAATTAAGTTACGATTCAATTATAACTACGATTGTTGTTGCTTCAATAACTGTGATTAATGTTCATGTTGATAGGTTGCTGATTCAATTACATTTATAGTTGCTGTGTCTTTCTAATGGTTTAGTTTTGCTATTCGGTTCCATTTAAGATTGTTGTTTAATTCTAGTATTTTAGCATTGCTATTCCTTTCCGTTAATAAATCATTTTTGTTAGATGAAGTTTTGTTGTTCATTTCTGTTGATTCATTGCAAGAGTGCTTTTAAAGAGTTTTCCTAGTTTACTTTCAATAGCAGCTTTAGTTCAATTTCGATTTCCTTTTAATTGCTTTAAAACATGACTCTCAACTGTAGAGAACATTGGTTATTGCTTCCTCATTCCCAGATTGATTGTCTTGTTCCGGCTTGATTTCAATTGCATCAATATCCAGAGAAATGAGTTATTGCTACTGTATCCTCGATTGATGGTTGTTTGAGTGAATGATTTAGTTTAGAACATTTTCGTTTCTTGCTGTTCCAATTAGATTTTGTTTCCAGCTTTCATTTACTTTTGCATTTTAAGCACTATACTGCAAAACATTACTCTTGAGTAAATAGCCGCCTCAGACTGAGTACACTCTTGAAATAAAAAGTCATCCCTGGGTTGACAATTAATGTGAAGGTAATTAGGTTAAAAAGACACCTTATCGCTCCACTCCATAAAGCTCTAACTTCTGCCCTCATGTTCGTACCTTCTCCTCCATTCCAGTATATGTTGTACTGACATGTGGGCAAAAGCAAAATCCAGGCCCCATAGCCACAGGAAGACCTTTGTGCTGCCCCATCGAAATATCCAGCTGGATAATAGAACTCCTGGGGTCTTAATTTTCTAGATAAATCCATGGGTGGCTTTTGATGTTTTTTGGCTCTCTCCCAATAACTTAGAATCTAGCACACCGTCTTTTCAGGAGAACCTTGGATCCCCTCGAATAATTTCCTATTTCTATTGATCCAAATATACCAATGAAAAAGAGTAGGAATAATCCTGTAGTTCCTCCCTCTTAAAAGCCACCATCTAATGTAGTCCACAGTCGTCAAATATCCTAGAGAGTTTATGTGCATATGTATACACAGCATATTTATAATTTCTTTAGCATAAGAACACAGATAAAATAGATGAATATTGTCTTCGTCTGCCTCACCACATAAAATTCATATCCCAAGGCCCTACCACCCTTTCCGCTGAAGGTTGTTCCATGTTAAGTTCTTATTTTTCCAGACTAACCAAAGAAATATTGTCATTTTTACTTTTACTTTGATTCTCCATAATTCCTTGAACCAGCATCCATGTTCTAAATTTAGCTTTGTATGCATCAGCGCTGAATATATATCTTTAACTCTCGGACCCCCCTCTGCCTGAGAATCACCCCACATAATTCTGTCACCTGCTACAGATCCGCACAGTCCCATATGTTTCAGGTTTTTTATAAATCCATTCCATTCATGTTGCCACCTCACGTTCAGCCCCAGGTTTGTGGCCGACTTCTATTTTGGAGCCCCGAGATCCCAGCCATCAATAACCAGGTTTAAATAAAAAGTACCTCGTTGATTTTAAACGTAAACTAGCTCCTTGGATATGAAAATATTAGTCCCCTTCGCCTCCATATGTCTGCATCCAATAATAATTTTTGATCCATTACCGAAAACCCACCTCAGTTTTTCCTTGACTAATAACCAGGTTTTCCCAAATCCCCTCCAAATGCTTGATCTATTACTGCCCTCGATCCATCCCGCTATGACGAACTCCTCCAAACCTGCCTATCCTATGTATTTATGCTTGATGATCTCTTGCCAGATTCCAGGTTGGTGAAAACATCTCCACATCGATTTCATGATTAAAGACTTCCCAAAAATGTCCAAATCAAGAATTCCCCAGCCCCCCAATTCCTTAGGAATAGCAATGGTTTCCCATCCAACCAGATGTATACACCGCTTCTTTCTGCCCCCTCCCCATATAAAATTTTCCATGATATTTTTTATATCCTTCAAAATACGTTTAGGAATAATGAATAGATGGGCCCAGAAAACCGTGAGTTGCTGAAAAACAGCCTGGGATAGGATCAACCTACCACGCTTGGATAACCATTTCGATGACCACACTTCTAATATTTTCCTATATTTACCAATGAGCCAATCTCAATCTTCCACCGTGTAATTTAAATCTTTCATCCTGAAATCCAAATTCGTCATCCCGACCTTCAAAGGAGCCCTGCTACAATTAAAAAGAACTGATAAATCCCTATATTTTGCTTCCTCCCCCTTAGCAGAGTATAAACAGGATTTACCATCACTCA
The DNA here is from genome assembly GCA_034641835.2 of Pinus albicaulis. NCBI lineage: Eukaryota > Viridiplantae > Streptophyta > Pinopsida > Pinales > Pinaceae > Pinus > Pinus albicaulis. The sequence continues at coordinate 151,021 of JAXQQM020080721.1, read as the reverse complement.
TTAACATACCTGTGGCTGCACAGAAACATTGAAAAATTCTCAGAAAAAATTCCCAAAAATTCCTTTGTAGCATGCCGAAAATGAGAATATCATCGACAAAAAGGCTATGAGTAGCCCTCATGTCATGACCAATATCAACCCCATGAAAAAGGCCATCTGTTGCCACCTTCCTGATCTTTAAACTCAGAGCATCCATTATCAAAATAAATAGCAAAGGCGATAGGGTGCATCCCTGACGTAGCCCCCTGCTCGAATGGAAAAAATTGGTGGCAGAACCATTTATAATAATTGCCATTGACGTATGTGTGATGCATTCCATCACCCAATCAACCACCTCACTATCCAACCCAATTTTGTATAAAACCAATCTCATAAACCCCCAATCAGTGCGATCATATGCTTTATTTAAGTCAATATTTAAAACCATCGCTTTCATTTTTTTAGACTGAATTGTGTGGATGATCTCTTGTGTAGCTACCACCGCATTATGTATGCTGCGATTTTTCAGAAAACCGAATTGTTTTGGTGTAATGTGAAGAGAGAGAAATCCTTTCATCCTTTCCGCGATGACTTTAGAAATAATTTTGTATAAGGTGTTACACAACGATATCGGCTTGTAGTCATTGAAACACTTTGACCCCTTTTTCTTCGGAATTAAAGCAATAAATGTAGATTTTATTGCTCCAATAATCTTACTGCTCACCCTAGAATCCTCCACCATATTCGTGAGGTCCATAATGAAATATTCAATAAAATGTAGAAAAAAATCTGGGGTCCACCCATCTGGCCCTGGACTTTTATCAGCTTCAAAATATTTCAGCACAGCCATAACCTCCTCCGGAGTAACCCTGGCCTTAAACTTTCGCAAGGCTTCAAAGTCAAACATGACTGGGTATTGCTGGAGCATTTCCAGCTGAGCATATGTTACCTGTTCCTCCCTTGCCTTGTATAATTTACCAAAGAAACTCACAGCCTCCCGTTTAATACCGACACTTGTGCACACAGTAACCTCCCCCTCCTCAATTTCCCAAATAGTATTGGTACTCCTTCTCCCCGATGCAAATCAGTGGAAACACTTTGTATTCTTATCACCCACATCCAGCCATGTGGCACGGCTTTTAAGCCTCCACGTCATTTCCTCTTTGATAAGAAATTTTCTGTATTCATCTTCTAATGCTTTGAGTGTTTCCCAGAATTCCTCCGCCTGCCTCCCTTCCGCCACCTCCCCCAGTATCTTGGATCTCTCAACTTGAATAACTTTAATTCTTTTCCTCGACTCTTATATCTTGTTCCTTTCCCAAATTCGGACCACCTTCTTCAAACCCTTTAACAAATCTGAAAGATGAGTCATAACAGGAGAATCTGCCTCCCTCTTGTGTGTATCAATATACTCCTTAACCAGAAGGTTGAAACCCTCATCCTCTAGCCAAATTCGGCTGAATTTGAACGGATATCCACCTTTCTTAGTCTCAAAATCCCATAATAGGGATATCGGCCCATAAAATGAGCCCATTATTTCACTGGCTTTAGAAATATCTAAATCACTACAAATATACCTACCGCTACCTTCAATGTAAGTCAATGTGGTTTGTGCTAATATTTCCCAGCAGAAGAGAACAATATCCGAATAGAAAATTCCCAGTAGAAGAGAACAATATTGCAGCAGGCTTACAAATATGAGACCGCCTTCTCAGTTAGAATTAAATGACAACACTTATAGTCAAGCCTTCTTCGTTAGAATTTAATGACAACACTTATAGTCAAGCATATTTATACAATGTGAAATGTGAATTAACCTAGATTGTGACACCCAACTATGGAGATAGCAGTAGGAGGACTATGTAGAAGGCAGGTGGCACTAGTTCCACTTTCTCTAGACACGGTAGCATAGGACTATGTAGATGGTAGGTGGTGTTAGGGTCCTATAATAATAGGATTCATAATTTTGAATTTACTATGATTAGTTTTGTAATATGTACATACTTTGCTTTCTGCAAATTGTTTTCCCATATTAGAAAAATAAAAAATGTAAAGAGGGTAAAAGTCTTAAAAGAAAAATAAAAGGACTAAAAAAAGAAAAAGATCAAAAAGAAAATAAAAAATGAACCCCAAACAAAAAAGAGATAAAATAGATCATGAAAGTGATGCAAATTCAAATGCCACTACTTTTTACTTTACTTTGCAAAATAAATATTGTGTGCAGCTTGTCAAAATGCCACAATCCATGAAAGTCAAATTGCTTAATCTTGACCTTTCATGCTTTAAATTTCATGCTGATGGATAGAGAATAAAGATCTAGCTAAATTGTTTAACCTTGGCAGATCAGTAATTAGGTAGAGAATAATAAGGAGCTCACGAGCTTAATCTGAGCCCTTGGAAGAAATAAGGATAGAATTAGTTAGTTTGTTGTTAAAAGAAAAATGAATAAGGGCCTGCAAGCTCAAATTAACCCATGTAAATGAAAAAAAAATGTTACGGTAGCTGAAGGGTAGGCAAAAGCAGTTTTCACAAGGCATGGATAGCAGAAAATTGGTCATTTCATTCACTAACTTCCTTTAAAAATCATTCCCCTTGTAAAAATACCTTTTCCCCTTCATTTTAACCCTTTTTCCCGTTAGTCACACATTTACCTACAAAAATCCTTTTTCCTAAGTTAAAATGCACGTTTATGCTTTGAAAAAATAAAAATCATTTATTAACTTCCATTTTCATTCAAAAATACACCAAAAACCCAAAAAATAGGTTTATTCTAAGTATTTCTTTAAAAAAGGTGATATATCGGGTCCCACATACGATAGCCTGATCCATAACATACCTCCAACCTTGCGATATCTGCGGTTTTTGGAGCCCCGCTCCCCGCTACATGGCCAATTTCCATTCGATCGCATCGCTCCAAATAATACGGCTTACCACTTTTGGTCAGTGCGAAAACCATTCATTGGAATTATTGCCCATTGCGGAAACACCCTGCCCATTTGAAAAGACCCGCGCATTAATGTTAAAACATTGTTTGATAAAAACCCATATAGCTGCCCATTACATCCTTTTTACCATTTCTGTTACATCTTCGCGCAAAGAAAGACTTTCAACCTGCTTCTGAGCAACCATAACACTCTGTCGACCTTATTTTAAACATTTTTTACCAGAATCCGAGACCATTTGTTGCCAAAAACATTGTAGAACCGATGTGAAGCACTATAAAGACTAGGAGAACCTTAGAAAGCCTTCGCTGCTTCAGAAACCCTCTGCAAACTTAGAAATCTTTTTTTTTTTTTTTCTCTAGGTATTCGACAGTGATTAGGCTCATCCTAAAAGCTAAAGGAAGTAATTCAAATAATTGAATCAATTTAGGAGTTTAGCAAACTAAAAAGCACCTATTGCCTTCCCTAACCTTTTCTGCAGACTCTAGGTGTCCTTTTATAGAATTCTGAGATCATAAGACTATTTTTAATCACAAAGATTACAATTTGAGCAGTTTAAACCTTTTTGCAGACCATAGATAAGCCCCTATTTCATCCACATCCTTCTGCAAGTTGTTATAATCTTTCATAGGTGCTCGTAAAGGCCTAAATTTGTTTTCCTAAGTCAAGGATTAATCAATTGAAGAAATTTAAGAAAACAATGGCTTCCAAAAGCATTGTATCAGTCAATCCTTTGCAACCTCCAGTTGTAGATGTAGAACACACTCCCTTGGAAGACTTTAAAATTAATGACACAGTCACTGAATTTAACCTTCTTGAGCTCCACTACTGGAGCCATGAAAAATCCATAAATCAGGAAGATGAGGTTTTCATTTGGGAGTCTAATCTGGAAAAATATGCTGTAACCCCGATCAAATGAAATTCCTTGATCAGAGATCCATTGTAACCCCGCAAAAAAGAAAGTTTGTTTACCATTACAGGAGATTCAATCAACCAAATGTTGCAGATCTAACCTAGATCAAATGAAATTCCTTTGTCCATTGAGGCTCTTACACAGTGATACATGAATCTGGACTTCCTCAAGAGGTTCCAGATTTTCCAGACTTTCATGCCTTCATCTGTGGAAACTCCCAAGACAAATCCTCCTTACCCATCTGCAATCGTTTCTAAGAGGACCAGGCATACGATCACTATGTTGTCCAACATTCTGGGTTATTTTTCAGATGAGAATGTTGATGTTGCATTATTAGGTTTCTTGTCTACTTTCACAGTTGGTCAGCCTCCTGCTACCATTTTTAATTTTTCTCAATACCTTGCTGACTCAATTCATGAACAGTTAGTCAAAATGCCTGAAGAAGGTGTTTTGAAGTACTCATCAATATTATTCCGCATGTTTTTGTACTTTCAGTCTGTGAAATTTTCCGTTGACCTTCAAAAGCTTGATGTTGAAGGTAACCCACAGTTAGTCATATTTTGGACTCCAATTATCAGGAAAGATTCCACACAGTCCACCTATACAAAATTCATTGACTCTTTCATTCATCCTATTGTCAACATGCTGAACTGCAGCATGCAACCTAGAGTGAGTGAGGAGATTAAAAAGGCCCTGCAACTGTTAGAGAAAAGTAGGACAGGGGATTGGTACTTGTATCAGAACCACACAGAGATAAGGGTATATGGGTCAAATCTCATACCATATAGACTGCCCAAATACCTCCCCATGAGGTTATTTTCCCTTGAATACATAAGGTAGATTCTTAATTCTGATGCAATTAATTTCCTAGCAGCTAAAAAGAAGACACAGTTCAAGATAATGAATGAGGTTGGCCCTTTCATTTGTAATAGTAGAGATGCAGGTCCATAGGCTGAAAAATTATTTGTAGGAGTTTAAATTCAGTAAAAATTTTCTGTGGTATTATGATCCTCTAGGAGTAATAAGTAAATTGAGAGTTAAATGCAAATTAACTCCTTATGTACATGAGAAAAATCTAGACATAGAGAAATACTCCAATTAATCTGAATGTTTGGAGAATGTTAGATCCCCGTAATTTTTCAGAATGGCAGAACAAATGAACAGGGGTAACATCAAACCAGTCTTTGGAGTCCTAGGACCTAGCCTTCTTGGACTCAGAGAGGGCTCTCTCTATACTTGTGCAAAATATGTGAACTTGATAGGTTTTAGGGTTTTGATTTTAGGCTAGTTATAAAGCTTAGGGTTTGTTTGTTTGTTTTTTTGGGTGGGTAGGTTGTCAGGAGAAACATATAGACTAAAAGAGGTTTAGACCATTGGTATATGGAGTCTACAAAAGGTCTAGAAAACTAAAAAAATAGGTCAAGGATGCTTCGAAGGGCAAGTATAACAAAGCTAAATGGATCTTCAAGGCTTAGGTGAGTGAAGTGAACATTAAATTGTGAACAAAGTAGGTGCAAAGGGCAGTTAAGAATCCTTTGTCAAATACTACAACAAGAAGGGCCTTTAAGATCACTAAGCATAAAGAAATAATCAAAGACAGGGCATACCAATAATTTCTTTGACCAAACCCTAGCAAGCAAATATTGAGAAAACAATCCAGTAAACCCTAGAGAGCAAGGAACTCCTAAGCTCTCCAGCTATCTACCTTTAGAGAAAGAAAACATGCAAGATAACAATAGTGATGATCAAGAAGTAGGGAATTCCTAAGATTCCTTAATCATACTATAAATACCTTCAAAGCAACCATTTAAGATGAACAAAAGGGCATGGAAAATCATAAACCTCTTCAGCTAAACCTAATCAATAATACTTTGAAGAAAAGACCTTAAAAACAATTTTTAAAGTGATTCCAAAGTGCAGGACTAACCATAAACTACTTTTGCATTGAATTTATTGAATAATTGTTGAGATAAACAAGCTGAGTGGGTTTAGAGAACAACTAAGAATTCTCTAAACTGACCTAGCAGAGGAAGACATGAGAGAAAAAGAAGAAGACAATCTTAATGTGATTTTGACAGCATACCTTAAGCTAAAATTTTTGTCCTAATGCAAGAGAAAGATGAAACAATAGGTAAAACATAAGAAAATGAAAACAAAATGAGAAAGACATCACCATTAGCCATGTTCATGAACCCTGCAAAGTGCTTGCCTCATTGATATTCAGTCCAAAATCTTCACAATGCTCCAAAGCCAAAAACTCCTTACAAATTAGAGCCTATGCTCAGTTCAACAACTAACCAACATGAACAATGAGGCCCTCATGTAGTATTTATCATGAAAAGGAGAGTTAAAACCCTAGCTAGGGTTTTGGAGGCCTTTAATTGCTCATAAATATCAATTTTATCATTTGAGATCATGCAAGGTCCAAGGCATAAATATCCTAATCTAATAAATGAAAAATATATTCTAACACCTAACTTTGGAGTGATTTTCCCAAAAAAACCTCAAAATATCTATTTTCAATAAATTTGTGTCTTTTGTTGACTTTGCAGGCAAGGGCGCAACGCCTGCACTGGAAAAATAGGTCACCTTGTTGCTGAGTTTCGAATGCCTTCCCGGTGTCGGAATGAGCTTCGTGATAGCTCGTTGGAAAACTTGTCAAGTCTAATTTCGAACACTGCCTTTATTTTTTCATTTGGTGTCCATTTTCCTGCCCAATAACGAAATCTCCCAAGACTTCTTAGCGTGTAGTGCCAGCCCTGAAAATAGGGCAGAAAGGTGGTTTTTTGGGTGTTTTTGATACTTTTGGAGTACCAGCTCTGCTCCAAATGAGCTGAAATTTTGTGTGGATGATGTCCTTGGCATAAGGATTCCAAAAATTTAAGCCAATCCTCAAGAAGGGTCCCCAAAAAAGAGCACAACCCCAGTGGCACTGCGCCTTTGGCCCTCAAAAACAGTCAAAAATTCATAAGTGCATAAATGTGCCCAAAGTTGGATTTTGTTTAGCTAATTATGTTTGGGAGCTTTGTAGGGGATGTATTAGCCAGGTTACCAAGTTTTTCTTCCTCCTTTTCTTCCTTGAGGGCTTTCCCTTATTGGCATCTTCTTCACTGCTTTCTATACTGCTCTTTGATCCACTAATTTGCATGTTGTCATTATCAGTGTCATCCAAGTTCCTTAAGCCACTGTCATTATGTTCACTACTATGTGTCTCATCATTTCCAACACCATCACTGTATTCTATTTCCATGCTCTCTTCCTTATCACTAACCTACCTTCTAACCTTTGTCTTAAGCCTCTAAGCCTGATTTGCCTTTACTGTTTGCTTTATCCCTGATTGTGTTTGATCTAAGAATACTGATAAGATAATGAAATTTGCTTCTGCATCTATTTTAAACTCATCCTTTCATCCTTATCACTCTTACTCTGCCATGGTGAGATCAGATCAGCATAATCAGGTCCCAATATGTACCTTCTGCAACCATTGTAGGTTCTCTTCTTGACATCTTTAAACTCTATTTGGACAACCCAAGGTTGCTGATGTGAAATTGAGATGGAAGGAGGGAAATGGAATGGAAAACTCTACTAATGGAAGGAGTGTATGAATGAGTGTTATGAACAAGTTTTGATGGATGAAAAACCTTAAACCAATGCAACCACCCTTGTTTTGAATGATATTCTTTGCAGGCTGATGAAGTAATGGTGGAATCAATTATTTCAGATTTGTCGCTTAGGTTTGCCTCTTAGGTTTTCCTTCTTCCAATTATAAATCATAAAAAGATTGAATATGTGTTTTAGGACCTACACATACTCCTATCAGCACTTTGGAAAACCTTGGAGGCAGTTTGAAGAAGTTTGGAGGAGGTTTGAGTGGCTGCAAGGTTTGGAAGGCCCTCCTAGCCAAATGCGCAGGGGGAGCCTGGGCCTGTCGGGACAGTGGGGCAAAGGTGGGTTAGGGAACAACACCCTGCCAGGCGTGCAACACCTCTTTCTAGGCATGCAACGCCCATGTAAAATACATAGGGAAAACTTGTTGAATGCACGGCGCCTGACTCCAGGCACACAACGTCGAGCCAGGGGTGCAGCGCCACAAACTTTGCCCAATTTTACTTAGAAAATAAGAATTTCTTCTCCCCTTGAGACTTTTAACTCCTTGCAAGGCATCAATGACTCTTCTGAAGTGTGAAATGAGTGTTGTAGGCATGTGGTGTTTAGTTTAACTTTTCAAACCATTTTCAAATATCTTGAACCCTTTTTTTCCTTTCTCACTAACTCTCTATGACACCGTTTGCATGCAGGTGACTGATATGATGAATTCAACTTCTGCTTTTAGTCATGGAGGCATGAAAAATTGATATTGACATCATTTGGGATTCACACACAAAGTAAAAACTCCAGAAACCCTTTTGTTCTAACCTTGAAACTCAATTTATCTATTTTCCTCCTTTAGGCATGACAACTTGCTGTAATTTACAAAATTTGTGTTCCTTTTGATCCTGAAGATTTCACACATTCATCTTAACACATCATCACCTTAAAATCATCTTTGGCTTCGACCTTGGAGCTCAACATCATGTTTTTTCAACTTTTTGACCACTTATGCTTTGTTGGTGACTGAAAACACTGATTTTACCTTTTCTACTGATGCTCTTTACATTCTTGCTCTGTAGGTTTTGCTTGAGTCATTTTGGCAAACTTTGGGATGCTTGCACACATCACAACCTACAAAATTCTTCCTTTTCTTGTATTATGGAGTTCACCTCTTGATTTTGATCATTTTTTCATGACAAAATCTCTTGGACAAGTTTGGAATATTTTACAAACAATTACATCTTTAGAATCCCTTTACTGTCATTATGGAGTTCAAATTACCCTTTCACCTTCTTTGATCATGTTCCCAAAACCCTGGGTGTTTGGAATTCTTGAAAACAATATCAATGTTTCCTTTAATTTCTCTATAGCCCTTCTAAGTTCATTCAATTTTGTCTAGTTCACCTCACCTTTTTCCCTTCTTTATCAATAATTTCTGAAAAACTTCTCTTCATGTTTTGTTTCTAGGTGTACCTCCTCCATGGTCATTTCTACCATTTGTTTCACTCTTTGGCACTTGTTTGACCAATCAAGCTCAAAAACATTGATTCTTCTTGAAACCAAACTGCTTCTCTTCTCCTTGCTATGAATGTCTTTATTGAGGAGTGGATCTCCTACCTCGCCATCTTTCTGCATGATGTAAATTTCAACACTTCTGCAAAAGTGTAAAGCTTGTCCATTACCTGATGTGTAGACTTTGAAACTGAATGATGGTCTTCTTTGGAAAATGATGACCTTGGATCACATGAAACCCTAACTAACCTAGTGGGGGGTTCTTTGACCTCTTTTTGACTGAAAATTGGCTTTGGAGGCTTCAATTGTAAAAATAGAGTATTGACAAGGTGGTGTATTGAAGATCCAAAATCCAATGTACTTGATTTATCTAAAGAGATTTCAGAGATACTTTTCAGACCATCAAATTCCCAAGGAATTTGGGGATCATGGGATTGAGTGATGCGATAGGTGACCCTAGATGTAAAGTGGATTTATGGGCAAGGGAAAAACATAGTAATGAGGTCATAGGCAGGAAAAAAGATGGAGATGAGTGGCACAAGCCTATAACGAGTCCTTTAGTAGTGGCAGGGTGACCATGGAATGGAAAAATGGTAGAATAGTGAAAAAATTCCTCTAAGGATAATGAAGGCAGTGAGATTTTTAGAACTCACAATATTCAGGAATCTTGTTTTTAGAAATCTAGAACCAATATTTAGTCATCTAAAGATAGTAAAAATTACTGATGACTAACAGTGGCTCCACTTCAGGAGGGCAGCTCCTTTTTAGGAGGTGTCCAGGACCTCAGAGCTCAAATCTCTGAGTTTTGAAGACTAGTACCTTACTTGTACTTGGTAGGTCCTTCCTTCATTTTTTGATGTTCTTTTGAAGCTATGATCTCAAAATCTGAAAAGGCATGCTTGCTTAAACATTAGTTCTACTTACCCATCTCATTTTGCCTAACATTATTTCTTCTTTTGGGTGCACTTGAACTGGAAAACCCTTGATATTCCTTTCTTTTGAAAGCATAAAAAACTATCTACTTGTACCCTTATCACTTCCAAGAGTTCAGATTATGTTGATGAACTCTTTTATTCTCTACCTAGTCTACTCATCTGTCAGGATTAAGCTATTTGACAAACTTTATTCTCTAACCTACTAACATGAAATTCAAAACATGATCAAACTAGGATTAAGCAATATGATTTGCCATGGGCTGTGGCATTTGGACAAGCTAGACACAGACATTATTTTGTACAGTCAAAAAATAGAAAACATGAGGGTTGTGATCTATCATTTGTTATGTATCCCTCTCTTCTCTTTGGTTCAAATTTATGCTTTGGGAACGAGCATCTTTTCCTAGTCTAATCTACTGACAAGTCAAGCTTAAATGGTTTGACAACTCTTCTTTCACTAACCTATCAACAGAAATTTAAAACATGTTCATCCATGATTAGGCTAGATGACCGAACAAGACTTTCTTTTCTTCAACGGTAGTGGCATTTAGTCTTGCACACTTTCAACAATACTCTTTTTTGGTATGCGGTTGTACCTCTTCTTTTTCCTGCCATGTTTTTCTTCTTTCCTTTGTTTTTGTGTTTCATTTTTCTTAAATTTTTTCAAAACAATTTGAAACTAAAGCTAGAAATATGCTCATAGTGCTGAGCTTATTTGCATATCTATCTATCCTAATCTAACCTATACAGGATATATATTCATTTTGTGAAATCTCTTTTCCAATACAACCGATCAAGTAGATGATTCCATGGGTGATCTTTGTTCAACTCTTTGAGTGTGTTGAAACAACAATAAGGCCATTCCCACCTCACTTGTGTTTGAATAGTAGTGCCTAAAATTCTCTTTAAACCTTGCATCAAACTGCTTCTGACATATTTTACTCCCTCCTCAAATGTTTCTAACAAAACAGCAAAGGGGTCTTGAAACAATACCTGGCTTAGAGTATTTGAAAGGCAAGCTTCATCCAGGACTACTCTTTCCTCCACTTGGCTAAGCTTGGGATTCTTTTGGGCAAGAAACTCTTCCTCTTCCTCATGATCATCCGTACTAGTAGCTTCATCATATATTTCAAGGTTGTCCTCTAGTAAAGCTGATGTGTTCTAATCGAGAGGACTGAATTCTGTGTGAATGCCATCGTGTTGGTGAGTAGGAGTACTCTTTGGAAATAAATCTTCTTGAGAAGGAAGTGTAGCAACTCTCATGTGATCATTACTTTCCAAGCCTTCATCTGCAATTTGAAATTGAATGGGACTTGGTGGCTGCAAATCTGGAGCTAAGGAAGATTCTATGTCACAAATGATTTCCTCAACCATTTCAGGAAAAGGCTTCTCATTAACAACTTGCTCAAGAAGTTCATTATCTTTCCCAACCTCAACATCAAAACTGAAAGACTGCTGATTTCCAATCACATGAAAGTTATTTCTGATGGACCGAAATGAAGTAGAACAAAGAGTCAGAGATTCTTCACTTCCAAATTTTCTAGACTTTCCTCATCAGTGTCATAGCTGATATGTATTGGCTGATTACTGTTTTCAAGTGGATGAAACTGAACTTCCTCCCCCAATCCAACTGTTGATTGCTCTGCAAGATTAGCTTATGTTTGGAGAACATGAATATCATCATACTGATCAAACTTTGGAAAATCATCAAAATAAGTGACGTCACCAATCAAACATATTGGATTATCAGATTGTTTTTCTTTGAATTGATCTACACATCCATTTTTTGCTTTGTGGTAGCTGGGATTAGTAGGGAAATGAATAGAAATGTTTTGTTTATATGAAGGTTTAGAGGTTGGCTGCATGTTTAGAATCTAATTTATTTCCTCTTCAGTTAAAAGAGGAGGAATTTTTCTCTTTCTTTGGATAGAACTACAGTAGTTCTCTTTCTCTTGTGGAAGCCGATTCTGAGGCTGAATGTTTTCTTGAGCCTCACCTAGAAGAGATGAAGAATCATCACTTGTGCCTTCAGAGAGACCTTCTGGATCTTCCTTTATTTCTTGTGTGATTTCATCCTCAACCAACTCCTCTTGGTTGTCATGATAGGTATATTGAGTATGAAATGCATGATTCTTCTAATAGACTCTCAGGATGCCAATTTCCCAGATCTTCATCAATGTTTACAATGTATTGTATGAGATCTTCAGATTGATCACAACTATTTTCAACTAATGATAGAGATGAACAATTTTCTTTATAATGTTCATAAAACACCTTTTGGAGATCCTTTAAAGAAAACAAACAACCATAGTGTAGGCCTTCATACCATTTCCTTGCCTTTCCTTCTAATGTCCCCATGAACATTTTCATGAGGCAGTCCTCATGCCATTCAAATTTTAATCTCCATACATGTATATGAAATCTGATGAGATGTAACAAGGGGTCATCAAATTTTTCATTTTGAAACATAGGTAGGTTTGAAAACCAATCTATCTGAGGCATTTTGTGTGGGAACCCAGGGATGTGATTTCTGTTCATCGGAGCATATCTCCGTTGTATCCTTGGATCCATGTTTGTAAATCAGAAAGGGTCACTGCATCCTTTCAACCAGTCTAGAGTTCTCTACCAATGGAGTCCTTAGGTCTATTTGAGAGTTGTGGAGTCGCCAGGTGGATGATTTCAACTTTTCTATCTACCATCAGTAGTATTAGTATCATTCAATGCATTCCCAGGGGAGTCTATGAGAACTAGTGGGGTCAACAGGGCTACTGAAGACCAGTGGAGTCGCCAGGTGGAGGATGCTTACTGTTTTAAGAATGTATTTGTTGTCCACGATCAACAAATGAATGCCAATCTAAGGATGTTTGTGGTTTTCTGAGGTCCTAAGGAATACTTAGATTGTCACTGACTCATAAGGTCCCACCATGATCGCCATTATGTTAGATCCCCGTAATTTGTCAGATTGGTAGCACAAATGAATAGGGATAACGTCAAACTAGTATTTGGAGTCTTAGGACCTAGCCTTCTAGGACTCAGAGAGGGCTCTCTCTATACTTGTGCAAAAGATGTGAACTTGATAGGTTTTACGATTTTGATTTTAGGCTAGCTATAAAGTTTAGGGTTTGTTTGTTTGTTTGTTTGGTTGGGTAGGTTGTCGAGAAAAAAAGATAGATTAGGAGAAGTTTAGACCATTGCACTATGGAGTCTGCAAAAGGTCTAGAAAAGTACAACAATAGGTCAAGGATGCTTCGGACGGCAAGTATAACAAGGTAAATGGATCTTCAAGGCTTAGGTGAGTGACGTGAACATTAAATTGTGAACAAAGTAGGTGCAAAGGGCAGTTAAGAATCCTTTATCAAATACTACATCAAGAAGGGAATTTAAGATCACTAAGCATAAAGAAATAATCAAATACATGGCATACCAATAACTTCTTTGACCAAACCCTAACAAGCAAATATTGAGACAACAATCCAGTAAACCCTAGAGAGCAGGGAACTCCTAACCTCTCCAACTATCTACCTTCAGAGAAAGAAAACATGCAATATAACAATAGTGATGATAAAGAAGCAGGGAATTCCTAAGATTCCTTAATCATACTATAAATACCTTCAAAGCAACCATTTAAGATGAACAGAAGCGCATGGAAAATCATAAACCTCTTCAGCTAAACCTAATCAACAATACTTTGAAGAAAAGACCTCAAAAACAATGTTTAAAGTGATTCCAAAGGGCAGGGCTAACCATAAAGTACTTTGGCACTGACTCTATTCAATAATTCCTGATATAAACAAGCTGAGTGGGTTTAGAGAGCAACTAAGAATTCTCTAAACTGACCTAGAAGAGGAAAACATGAGAGAAAAAGAAGCAGACATACTTAATGATCTTTTGACAGCATACCTTAAGCTAAAATTTCTGTCCTAATGCAAGAGAAAGAAGAAACAATATGTAAAACATAATAAAATGAAAAAAAAATGAGAAAGACATCACCATTAGCCATGTTCATGAATCCTGCAAAGTGCTTGCCTCATTGATATTCAATCCAAAATCTTCCCAATGCTCCAAAGCCAAAAACTCCTTACAACTCAGAGCCTATGCTCAGTTCAAAAACTAACCAACATGAACAATGAGGCCCTCATGTAGTATTTATCATTCAAAGGAGAGTCAAAACCCTAGCTAGGGTTTTGGAGGACATTAATTGCTCATAAATATCATTTTTGTCCTTTGAGACCATGCAAGGTCCAAGTTACAAATATCCTAATATTATAAATGCAAAATATCTTCTAACACCTAACTTTGGAGTGATTTTCCCAAAAAACCTCAAAATATCTATTTGCAAAAAATTTGTGTCTTTTGTTGACTTTGCAGGCAAGGGCGCAGCATTGAGGTCCAAGGGTGCAGTGCCTGCACCGGAAAAATAGGTCACATTGCAGCTAATATTGGAAGGCCTTCCCGGTGTCAGAATGAGCTCTGTGATAGCTCGTTGGAAAGCTTGTCAAGTCTAATTTCCAAAACGGCCTTTAGATTTTCATTTGGTGGCAGGTTTCCTACCCAAAAACCAAATCTCCCAAGACTTCTCAGGGCGCAGTGCCAACCCTAAAAATAGGGCAGAAAGGTGGTTTTTTGGGTGTTTTTGACACTTTTGGAGTACCACTTCTGCTCTAAATGAGCTGAAATTTTGTGTGGATGATTTCCTTGGCCTAAGGATTACAAAAATGTAAGCCACGCCTCAAGAAGGTGCCCCAAAAAAGAGCGCAACACCAGTGGTGTTGCGCCTTTGGCCCTAAAAAACAGTAAAAAATTCGTAAGTGCAGAAATGTGCCCAAAGTTGGATTTTGTTCAGCTAATTATGTTTGGGAGGCTTTGTAGGGGATGTATCAGCTAGGTTACTGATTTTTTATTCCTCCTTTGCCTCCTTGAGGGCTTTCCATTATTGGCATCTTCTTCACTGCTTTCTGCACTGCTCTTTGATCCACTGATTTGTGTGTTGTCATTATTAGTGTCATCAAGGTTCCTTGAGCCACTGTCATTATGTCCACTGCTATGTGCCTCATCATTTAAAACACCATCACTGCCTTCTGTTTCCATGCTCTATGCCTTATCACTGACCTACCTTCTAACCTTTGTCTTAAGCCTTTAAGCCTGATTTACCTTTACTGTTTGCTTTATCCCTGATTGTGTTTGATCTAAGAATACTGATAAGATAATGACATTTGATTTTGCATGTATTTTAAACTCATCCTTTCATCCTTATCACTCTTATTCTGCCATGGTGAGATCAGATCAGCAGAATCAGGTCCCAATATGTACCTTCTACAACCATTCTAGGTTCTCTTCTTGACATCTTTAAACTCTGTTTGGACAACCCAAGGGTGTTGATGTGAAATTGAGATGGAAAGAGGGTAATGGAATGGAAAACTGTACAAATGGAAGGAGTGTATGAATGAGTGTTATGACCAAGTTTTGATGGATGACAAACCTTAAACCAATGCAACCACCCTTGTTTTGAATGATATTCTTTGCAGGCTGATGAAGTAATGGTGGAATCAATTATTTCAGGTTTGTGGCCTAGGGTTGCCTCTTAGGTTTTCCTTATTCTAATTACAAATCATCAAAATATTGAAAATGTGTTTTAGGACCTGTACATGCTCCTATCAGCACTTTGGAAAACCTTGGAGGGAGTTTGAAGAAGTTTGGAGGAGGCTTGTGTGGCTACAAGGTTTGGAAGGCCGGCCAAACGCATAGCACCAGCCCAGGCTTGTCGAGTGAGTCGGGCAAAGGTGGGCAAGGGTGCAATGCCCTGCTAGGCGTGCAGCACCAAGGTCTCTGTGGCAGGCTGGTTGGGCCAAAATGGGCAAGGGCACAGCGCCCTGCCAAGGCTTTTGTGTCGGGCCGATCGGGCCAAAATGGACAAGGGTGCAGTGCCCTGCCAGGCGCGCAACGCCTGTGTAAAATACAAAGGGAAAACTTTTTGAATGTGCAACGTCGACTCCAGGCACGCAGCACCGAGCCAGGGGCACAACGCCACAAAGTTTGCCCAATTTTACTTTAGAAAATTTAGAATTTCTTCTCCCCTTGAGACTTTTAACCCCTTGCAAGGAATCAATGACTCTTCTGAAGTGTGAAATGAGTGTTGTAGGCATGTGGTGTTTAGTTTAACTTTGCAAACCATTTTAA
Organism: Pinus albicaulis; assembly: GCA_034641835.2. NCBI lineage: Eukaryota > Viridiplantae > Streptophyta > Pinopsida > Pinales > Pinaceae > Pinus > Pinus albicaulis. The sequence goes on along the minus strand of JAXQQM020080721.1, from coordinate 134,972 downwards.
AATGTCTTGAACCCTTTTTTTCCTTTCTCACTAACTCTTTATGACACCGTTTGCATGCAGGTGACTGATATGATGAATTCGACTTCTGCTTTTAGTCATGGAGGCATGATAAATTGATCTTGACATCATTTGGGATTCACACACAAAGTAACAATTCCAGAACCCCTTTTGTTCTAAACTTGAAACTCAATTTATCTCTTTTGGTCCTTTAGGCATGACAGCTTGCTGTATTACGAAATTTGTGTTCCTTTTGATCCTGAATATTTCACACATTCATTCTAATACAACATCACCTTAAAATCATCTTTGGCTTCCACCTTGGAGCTCAACATCATGTTTTTTCAACTTTTTGACCACTGCTGCTTTGTAGGTGACTGAAAACAATGATTTTACCTTTCTTACTGATGCTCTTTACATTCTTGCTCTGTAGGATTTTCTTGAGTCATTTTGGCAGAATTTGGGATGCTTGCACATATCAGCACCTTCACAATTATTCCTTTGCTTTTATTATGGATTTCACCTCTTGATTTTGATTATTTTGTCATGAAAAAATCTCTTGGACAAGTTTGGAATATTTTACAAATAGTGAGAACTTCAGAATCCCTTTGTTGTCATCATGGAGTTCAAATTACCCTTTCACCTTCTTTGATCATCTTCCCAAAACCCTAGGTGTTTGGAATGCTTGAAAACAATTATCATTGTTGTCTTCTAAGTTCTCTATAACCCTTCTAAGTTCATTCATGTCTGTCTAGTCCACCTCACCTTTTTCCCTTCTTTATCAATAATTTTTGAAAAAACTTCTCTTCATGTTTGGTTTCTGGGTGTACCTCCTCCATGGTCATTTCTGCCATTTATTTCACTGTTTGGCACTTGTTTTCCCAATCAAGCTCAAAAACCCTGATTCTTCTTGAACCCAAACTACTTCTCTTCTCCTTGCTATGAATGTCTTTATTGAGGAGCAGACCTCCTACCTCACCATCTTTCTGCATGATGTAAATTTCAACACTTTTGCAAAAGTGTCAAGCTTGTCCATTACCTAACTTGCAGAATTTGAAACTAAATGATGGTATTCTTTGGAAACTAATGACCTTGGATCACATGAAACCCTAATTGACCTAGTGGGGTTTCTTTGACCTCTTTTTGACTGAAAATTGGCTTTTGAGGCTTCAATTGTAAAAACAGAGTATTGACAAGGTGGTGTATTGAAGATCCAAAATCCAATGTACTTGATTTATCTAAAGAGCTTTCAGAGATACTTTTCAGACCATCAAATGCCTGAGGAATTTGGGGATCATGGGAATGAGTGATGCCATAGGTGACTCTAGATGTAAAGTGGATTTATGTGCAAGGGAAAAACAAAGTAATGAGGTCCTAAGCAGGACAAAGTATGGAGATGTGTATCACAAGCCTATAAGGAGTCCTTTAGTGGCAGGGTGACCATGGAATGGAAAAATGGTAGAATAGTGAAAAAATTTCTCTAAGGATAATGAAGGCAGTGAGATTTCTAAAACTCACAATATTCAGGAATATTGTTTTTAGAAATCTAGAACCAATATTTAGTCATCTACAGATACTTAAAATTAATGATGACTAATAGTGGCTCCACTTGGGGAGGGAAGCTCCTCTTCAGGAGGTGTCCAGGGCCTCAAAGCTCAAAACTCTGAGATTTGAAGACCAGTGTTGTGGTGGATTCAATACATAGGTGTACGAAATCACACGCATTTAGAGAATGTGGTCTTTTCTCGAAACCATAAGTAACAGGCAGTATTTGGGGGGAGCTCAAAAGCAGAAAACTTAAAATGAAGTAATACACTTAAGTATGCTCTGTTAAAAAGTAAAACTAAAAACACAAAAAGAAGCTAAATAGAGAGTTCCAAACAATAACAAGGTAAATAATAACTCGATGGCCTTCTTCTCATTGAATGCTTGGAATGAATAAAAATCTTACCCACTTGTCGAAGGGCCTAGGCAGAGGCTCTAGGACCCAACGCAAGGATGTTTGTCCTTCAAGTTCTGCCTTCTAACACAGTTCAATTCTCTCTCTCTACTGCAATGGACTGAAATTTTTGGGTGGCAAAAAATTGAGTCCTTTTCTTCAGCTCCTGCTCCTTGGTTCACACAAATAGCTGGTGTTGCTTGGGCAACTTTGGCCAACATAACCTTGTGCTCACATATTGTTCATCTCTTTGAGGGTTTATATAGGTGAGCTTTCAAACCTCCTTCCCCCCCTTGGTACATGGTGGATAGTGACCCAAGGGAGGGGCAATATTCCATTGTGGGCTAAAATATGCTTTTGTGTGCCCACACAAGGCCTAAGGAGGTGCTGGTGCTGTCCTTAGGCGGCTTTCACATAAGGAGAAACTGTCATTTGCTTGCTTGTGGTCTCGGAAAGGGATTTTTTTCCATTTCCAGGAATGCACGCTTATCGGGCTCCAGTGCACGCAGAAGGTGCTCTTCTCAAACGAAAAAGCGTGCATTCGGGCATTTATGACTAGTTCAATCTTGAATTACTCCAAACCTTAGAGATTCTTAATAATTTTGATTCCATAATGTATCCCTGACCTGTAAATCCTTGTGCTCGACATTACTTGATGTCGTTTTCTACTATACGATTTTCCAGTGTTAACAGTTGACCCCTAATGTGTGAGGTCGAGGAAGAACTGTATAGCCGAAATACATTATAGTTTCTTTTATGTATCGTAAGCAGAGAGAGAGAGAGAGAGAGAGAGAGAGAGAGAGAGAGAGAGAGAGGCATGCGTGTAGAAGGACAACATCTTGCATCGGGTTGAGATAACCATTGCATAGGGGACCCCCTGCAAGTAGACAAAATATACAACATATTTTCAAAATTTCAATGAGGCGAGCATGTCCCATGCTCGTGATGCTATGGCTAGTTAAACAAAATTGACAAATACATGTGCTGTCTATGTCACTACTATAGTAGTGATGTTGGTGGTTGTTGACAACGACTGTTGATGCCCTCAAGGGCGTTTTTTCTTTGACGATAGGTGGAATATGGTACCCATATGTGTAATCTTGGTATGGTAGATCACTGCGCAACGTACACATATGTACTGGCTGGGACCTTCCCGTGTAAGCATTGTTGTTAGAGATGCTTATAAAGGCACGGGTCTTCGACGAATCTTGATCAAAGTGCAATGGTTGTAAGGTAAGATACCATCATGACATGAAAGCTTTTGTTGTAGTCAAATGTCAAGAGGATCGATGACATCTATGGATGATGATGTCTCCCATAGTGCCACCAGAGGATACCCCTTTACATGGGGAGGGGTCATCCAAGGTACTGCTTCCATTTTGGAAAAGAGGTGTTGATGTTGACAAAAAGGAAGCCTTAACCAAACCATAATGGGTTTAACATAGGCATGTTGGTGAGCAGTGGCTGAAAACGGATGATGAGGATTTAGTGGCCCGAGGTCGAAGTATATTTGAGCAGCTTGGTGGCAGTCATAGGTATTTTCTGAAGGGAAAAAATCCTTGGATTCGGTAGGACTTCCAGGGCGGGTATGAACTGGCTATGATTGTCGCAATGGTGCGTGCATGGAGGGTATGAAATACTTCGACCAAGGGAGATGGGGGACTGCTACCATCGGAGGAAAAAGAGCAATATGAGGGTGAAGAGGTGAAGGGATTTGTTTGTGCTTTTTGTACAAAAAGAATAAAATAATGGGGTTTGGTTTGTGCAAAACACAGAGACGGGTACCCCAAAACATGAAAGAGGGTCACTCACTTGATGGTGTGAGGACGGTGTTTTATTGGGGGTAGGGGTCCCATTGGCTGGTCTCATGTGTGGGGTTGATGAAGCGGAAGATGTCACAGATGGATTAATGTTGATAGAGGTATGGTGGGCCAAATGCGATGCGTGGAGGAGCGTTTTCATTTTGCTTGTACAACCCGATCATCCGGGAAGGGGGTTGTTTTAAATGGTGAACTTGACCATATGAATGGTATATGGATGGGCATGAGGTGCTTCCCGGACTAGAAATGGTATGGCCATGGCATCACTTTTGGGGTGATGAATGGTCTACTTGGGATGAAGATCGCCATGGAGGGGAGGCTCTACAGACCATCGCAGATGTTTATCATATGCAGGGTGAGGTGATGATAAATGTGGTCAGGTATGAGGAACCTATGGTTTATTCATGATGGAGAAATGATGTCAGGATATGCAAAGTTTTATGGGACTCTATCATGCTGAGGGTAGAATGATACCTGCTCCGGAACTTTCGGTGTTGGGTGTTGTGAATGGTTTGCGGGTTCTTCCTGCAAAAAAAACTACCTCAAGTGAAAGCATCTTCTTTTCATCCAATATTATTGAAAAACATGAATTTTGGAAAGGAATATGCGAGGGTGGATACCTATCGGTGCTAAAAAAATTATTTTTTTAGGAGTGAGATTGTGTGGCATCACCTCTGTTTGTTATGGAGTGTTGATCACAGTGCTGCTTTCGGTCTGGTGATCAGATACTCTCAGTTCCAGTTTTCCCTTGGGAGTTGTTGCTTGGCTCCTAGTTTTGATTTCAATTTGAGTTGCCCCCAGATTAAGATCAGGAGGGGCGTTGCCGGTTACTTCCCCCTATCCAAGATCTCCCTGAATACAGATTACTGTTGCTTAGGTGACCTTAGGTCAAAGACCTGATCAAGCCATTTGCAGTAATCAATGTGCCTGAATCTCAAGAAGATGAGGCAACCAGGTTTCCTTTTCCCTGGTTGGTGTATGGTGGCTTGGGTGGAGGAGGGACAAATGGTTGTCGATTTGGTGACCTTAATTGCTCCTGTAGGTACCAGATGGTACGCAGTTCATTTCCAGATGCCTGGATGGAGGGATTCTTTTGATAGGATCACTCGACTGCACGTAAGGCATCCCTATATCGTGGGACCTCTGGGCAACGATAGGTGTAGTGCCCCTAGATGCCACAGATAGCACATGCATGATTGGTACGCAGCGGTTTTCTTGTACTTTTGGTGGCAAGTTCCTTTTTATGGGAATGTCATTTTGAGGTGCCTGCCTTGTAGCCGAGGAGTAGTTTTAACTCATCCAACTTCAGGCAGATGTGAGTAGGGTGTACTGTGACATCACATATAGCACAGAATGATGACTCCCTTTGTATTGTGGGGGTCACCACTTTCTTTCCTTTCTTGGAAATTTTCTTTATTGTGGTCGCCGGTTTCGCAGCGAGGATTTCCCTTGCTGGGGCGGTTTCGAATGCTACTTGGGTAGGTTGGGGCTCCTCGGGACCAGGAGGCTTTAATCCAAACACAGTAATGTTGGTAGCTGGCGTTCCTAGAGGGGGAAAGAGGTACCACACTGGGAATGCCAACGATATGTTGGGTAGTACCAGTGTTGCCAAGACTTGCTGGGAGGTGAAGCCAGGAGGTGGGTATAGGAAAGGAGTTTGGGAGGCAGCATAGACTAAGGAGGCTGTAGTAGTTGATGCCTTGGTGTAGTTACTGCTTGATTCTATGTCCTGACTAGCCTCGGTGCTTGATGTGGACATCATGCATACCGGGGCCGCTGTGGTATCGGGTGATACCTCAAGGATAATAGGAGGATCCCCTAGGAAGGATCCTAGGACGGAAGATGGTTTGAATTGGCCAGGGCCATATTCTTGATACCATGAAAGACCATCAGTGGCTGTGTATACATAAGGTAGAACCATATCTGTGTTGGTCAAATGACACTTTTCAATGTGCGTCTGCTGGTCTATTGTAATGATTCAATCCTTGTGGGGGAACATCATGATGCGGAAAATGGAGGATGATATGGTAGAAATGGCGTACATTTAACTCCGCCCAAGGAGTATATTTTAATCCAAGTGAGTGTCCAATACTTCGATGTCTATGTGGACCGTTTTGCCGGAAAAGAAGACTGGTATATTTTGGAAGAGACTGATGGGGGTCGAGGGCCGACCGTCGTATGCCCTGAGAGTGATGATGCAAGGTTTGAGTTCTGGGGCTCCTAACTTCTGCCATACATTCTTTGACATGATGCATGTAGATGCATCCTTGTTAATGACACATCGGTGAATAGTGATATTCTGTACCGATACTGGTATCTGGAAGGCGACCATGGAGGGAAGCCTAGGGGTAGCTTTGTCTAAATCAAAAGCCATCATGCGCATGTTGACAGGGTCGACGGCACCTAAGGTAGAAAGTAGGGCTTTCCGCTGCTTTGGGCACGACTGCAGTACCTCCAAAGCGGACATAGCAGTAGGTGACTGGGCTAAATCGTCTACGATGCTGTAATTGTGGGCTGCTTTGGAGTAGTTACCTGCTCGCCTATTAGGCCCTTTAACCATTTTTGGCAATGGTTCCAAAGGAATATTTGGAATGGTCAAAGGTGCAGTCGGCACGGACGTACTAGCCCCTGATGAACTGGTGTCTAGTGGGGTGTTGTAGCTACGATTCCAGGTTTGAAAAAATATTTCTTTTTCGGACATGTAAATTTCATGGCTATTTTTCTCGAAATCATTGGGGTTTTGCCGCTGAGTGTTGACCATTCCTTGATGGGGGAAGGGTTCTTGCATAACTGCAGTTGTCTGGGAAGGTCCTCCTTGTCCTCAGTTACTATGAAGCTTCTTAAGCTCAGGGAGTTCGGGACAGTGGTGAGTCTAGTGCCCGTACTCACCACATATTGAACAAGAATGGTTTGTTCATAGAGGTGGCCGTTTGCCTTGCTTTTGAGCATTGCTTGGCTCCTAGTTCTGGTTCCAGTTGAACTTATCTCCAGGCTGGGGTCACGGTGGGCGTTGTTGACTGCTGCCCCCCTCTCTAGGGTTCCCTTTGGGTTTGTTTTTTACCTTTCTTTTGACCACATTGGGAGGGTAATTCTCCTGATCATACTGGTGTGGTTGATCTTGGGACGATTACGCAAAGTTCACCTGTGCATTGTTCTGCGTTGGTGGGTTATCTGCTTGGGACTGAGCATACGGCTATCCCATATTTGCACCTGGTCGTTGGGGGGGAGTTCTTCCGTCAGTTTTTCTTCCTGCGTACTGGGTCCCCCTAGCCGGAGGGTAAGGTCCTCCATGGTGATACGTTGGTGCCTCATTAGTCAAATTTCACTGTTGCATATGATGACTTTGAAATCCGGGTTGAGACATGTTCTTGGTAGACCCATGTGTGTAGCCAGGATTCTGACTGCTGCTGCCTAGGTACCCTTGGATCATTGACCCAATAAGTTTGTCTGCAGAGTTCGACGCGCCTGGAAATTCTTGATAACATTGCAGGCGCGGGGCATTAGGCATGATATTGTATATGTATCCTGATTGCGTATAAATCAGTTCAAGCTACTAGACTTTACTGATTTCATCCTCTTCGGATGTGGGGTTATGTTGTGCCACATCCTTTGAAATCTCCACCATTAGAGTTTTCAAGAATAAATCTAAAAGGACTCGATCGTCGAGTTGAGCTTTGCATAAGCTACGATGCCGTCTCCACTCATGGAGATGTTTAGAAATGTGGGTAGAGGGAGATTGTCTGAAATGAGTTAGTAATTCCATTCCCGAATCATGGTGAATGGGTAACTGAAAGTAAGTGAGGAATGCAGTAGCGAGGGCGCTAAAGGTTCTGTGTTGAGAAGGGGGTTGCTCAATGTACCATTTCGTGGCCACTCTCGTGAGAGTGCGTTGAAACAACCTCAATCGAATAGTATCGTCAATGATGCTATTCGATGAGCACCACAGGTGAAAGGTCATTATATGATTCCCTAGGTCTTCCGCTTGCTTGCCCTAAAAATTTGGTATGTCTGAAGGGAGCTTCGTGGGCATGGGAGGCCAATTGGGGTCGTGTACGATGGGGTCATTGGTGAGCTTGGTTAAATCTGGTATATTTAATGCCGCTAAGAAGGGTTACTGAGAGGTTGACGCCATGGCAACATGTGAAGACACGAATTTCTGGTTAGAACGAGGGTTAGTCTGTGACGTACCCAGTTGTGAATTCAACTGGCTTCCCGTATGGGATGCACTCTTCTGCCCCCTAGGGGACGAGGGGGGAGTGATGTGTGGTGTGGTGGTGGGAGACTAATTAGGGTTCCCAAAAGAGGTTGCTCCCAGAAGGAGGAACCAACCATTGTGGCAATGTTCCGTCTTTGACACCTAAATGGTGAAAGACTTGGAACCCTTCCCGTTAATGGGGGGAGGTCCAAAAGACGCCTGGACCAATGAGGTTCTGTTGGAACCTTTTGAGGGTCATCCAAGTTAGGTTCTGGAAATTTTTTTTGAGGGGATTGAGTATATGATCACGAAAAATCTATGGCCACATACATGAAACAAAGCGAAAACGAAATGATTTTCCTTTAATTTAATCTATGTGATCAATCAAGCAAAAAATGGTTTTGTTTGTTTGTGCGTGATACTCAAAAATCCTAGAAGACCTAATAACATCCTCACACTCTCAAAAGTAACTGGGCCTTGAGAGGATTTCTTGCGAGTGTTGGCACAACGTCCCGAAAGAACTGGCGATGCCCCCAGTCAGCTGAAGAGAATCAACCAAGGTAAAGGTAGAGGGTATGGCACTTGCTTGCACCGTCACCTATAGGGTAAAGGATGTCCTAGTTTTTGCCACTAAGAACCACCATCCCATGTGAGAATTTTAGTCTTGGGCTTCTTGGTAGTTAGCTAACAGTACCGAGTATCAGACGGGTCAGGTAGCCCCAACTGATACCGCATGCACTGCGCCTAAGCCTAACCCCCTCTGAATCGGGTATTTGCCATGCTCGGGTTTTCTTTTCCATGGGATGATAGGTGGATTTTAAGCTCCCTAAAAATGCAACTTCTATGTTTCAAATGCGAAGCGTGATCAAGGCGGCTTATTGGATGCCTACCCCCTTGATCCTAACTTTAACTATAATTTCTCTTGTGGCCGCTGTGGGGAGAGTTTAGTGAGTTGGTTTAAGTTATTTTTAGGTGGCTTTATTTTCTTAGTGGGTTTATGTGTGTGAGTGTATGGTGAACAATCTCATAATTTGAACATATGGATATCGGTGATCCATTACAAAAGTCCCCTAGTTAAACTATGTGATGTTGTTCCTTGCTCAAATAAAAAGCATTTGCAGATAATGGGCCGCTTCTGAAACCTCCTAATTAGTCTATGTGAGTGACTAAAGAGAGATGGTGAATCACAAATGTAGAGTGTTCATATGCTTTTGTAGGGTCACCCAATCGCGTAAAGACAACAAAGATTACTTGCTCTAACTTGCGATTCAATCCTAGTCCCGCAATTTCCTAAATGCAAAAATTGAAATTTAAACTAAACAATTTCTAGACTAGCTTATGCATGTGTGGTCATGAGCCACTTACTTGGACTAGTTAGACTAAGTGTGCATACTAGAATTTGCAAAAAACATAAATTTTTCGGAAAGCAAAGGCTAATTCGCCCCCTACTTAAACTATGTGAACACTTTTTTCAAAAAACCAACTTAAATGAAAACTAACTAAATTCCTATAAAAAGCGGCAAAAATCAGTTTTCAGAAGTTGTGGTGTATCAACACAGGTGTTGGCAGATACATTAGGGGCTGCCCAACACACTTACAAGCAGAAAAAATGCAACAGATAGGGATAAAAAATCTCTCTGCAATTTTCATGCAAAACCTTCTGACAGGTGCGCCTTCCTATGCGCAGGTCACTCTTGAACGCGTGTCTATGTGTAGAAATAGCGCGCAAAATTTCTGTAAGTAAAAAAAATTAGGAGCTGCCTTCTTCAGTCTATCACCTTAATGAGTCTAGGGACTACAAGATGGGTTAGAGGACTCTCAGCTCCACTCTAGCATAGACTAAGGGTCTCCTGCAAACAATGGAACAACCACATAAACTTGAAACATGCCAGTGGAGTCACCAATCCTGTTGTGGTGGTTCGACACATGGGTGTATGAAATCACACGCATTTAGAGAATGTGGTCTTTTCTCTAAACCATAAGTAACAGGAAGCATTTGGGGGGAGCTCAGAAGTATAAGACTTAAAATGAAGTAATACACTTAAGTATGCTCTGTTAAAAAGTAAAACTAAAAACACAAAAAGAAGCTAAAAAGAGAGTTTCAAACAATAACAAGGTAAACAATGGCTCGATGGCCTTCTTCTCATTGAATGCTTGGAATGAATATAAATCTTACCCACTTGCTGAAGGGCCTAGGTAGAGGGTCTAGGACCCAATGCAAGGATGTTTGTCCTTTGAGTTCTGCCTTCTGACGCAGTTCAACTCTCTCTCTCTGTTGCAATGGAATGAAATTTTTGGGTGGCCAACAATTGAGTCCTCTTCTTCTGCTCCTGCTCCTTGGTTCATGCAAACAACTGGTGTTTCTTGGGAAAATTTGGCCAGCATAACCTTGTGCTCACATATTTTTCATCTCTTTGAGGGTTTATATAGGTGAGCTTTCAAACCTCCTTCCCTCCCTTGGTACATGGTGGATAGTGACCCAAGGGAGGGGAAATACTCCATTGTGGGCTGAAATATGCTTTTGTGTGCTCACACAAGGCCTAAGGAGGCACTGGTGTTGTCCTTAGGCAACTTTCACATAAGGAGAAACTGTCATTTGCTTGCTTTTGGTCCAGGAAAGGGACCTTTTTCCATTTCTAGGAATGTGCGCTTATCAGGCTCCAGTGCAATCAGAAGGCACTTTTCTCGAAGTAAAAAGCGCGCATTTGGGAATTTATGACTAGTTCAATCTTGAATTGCTCCAAACCTTAGAGATTCTTAATACCTTTGATTCCATATTGTATCCCTGTCCTGTAAATCCTTGGGCTCGACATTAATTGATGTCGTTTTCTGCTATACGATTTTCTAGTGTTAACAACAAGTACCTTACTTGTACTTGGCCAGTCCTTCTTCTTTCATTTGTTGATGTTCTTTTGAAGCTATGATCTCAACATCTGAAAAGACATGCTTACTTCAACATTAGTTCTACCTACCCATCTCATTTTGCCTAACATTTTTTCTTCTTTTGGGTGCACTTGTAATGGAAAACCCTTGATATTCCTTTCTTTAAACCTTGCATCAAACTGCTCCTGACATATTTTACTCCCTCCTCAAATGTTTCTAAGAAAACAACAAAGGGGTCTTGAAACAATACCTAGCTTAGAGGATTTGAAAGGTAAGCTTCATCTAGGACTACTCTTTCCTCCACTTGGCTAAGCTTGGGATTATTTTTGCCAAGAAACTCTTCCTCTTCCTCACAATCATCCATACTGGCAGCTTCATCATATATTGCAAGTTTTTCCTCTAGTAAAGCTGATGTGTTCTATTCGAGAGGATTGAATTCTGTGTGAAAGCCATCGTGTTGGTGAGTAGGAGTACTCTTTGGCAATAAATCTTCTTGAGAAGGAAGTGCAACAACTCTTATGTGATCATTACTTTCCAAGCCTTCATCTTCAATTTGAAATTGAATGGGACTTGGTGGCTGCAAATCAGGAGCTAAGGAAGATTCTATGTCACAAATGATTTCCTCAACCATTTCAGGAAAAGGCTTCTCATTAACAACTTGCTGAAGAAGTTCCTTATCTTTCCCAACCTCAACATCAAAACTGAAAGAATGTTGATTTCCAATCACATGAAGGTTATTTCTGATGGATTGAAATGAAGTAGAACAAAGAGTCAGAGATCCTTCACTTACATCCAAATTTTCTAGACTTCCCTCATTAGTGTCATAGCTGATACGTATTGGCTGATTTCTGTTTTCAAGTAGATGAAACTAAACTTCCTCCCACAAACCAAGTGTTGATTTCTCTGTAAGATTAGCTTCTGTTTAGAGAGCATGACTATCATCATACTAATCAAACTTTGGAAAATCATTAAAATAAGTGATGTCACCAATCAAACATATTGGATTATCAGATTTTTTTTCTTCAAATTGATCTACACATCCATTTTCTGATCTCTGGTAGCTGGGATTAGCAGGGAAATGAATAGAAATTTTCTATTCATATGAAGGTTTAGATTCTGGCTACAAGTTTAGAATCTAATTTATTTCCTCTTCAGTTAAAAGAGGAGGCACTTTTCTCTTTCTTTGGATAGAACTACAGTAGTTCTCTTTCTCTTGTGAAAGCCGATTCTGAGGCTGAATGTTTTCTTGAGCCTCACCTAGAAGAGATGAATAATCATCACTTGTGCCTTCAAAGAGACCTTGTGGATCTTCCTTTATTTCTTGAGTGATTTCATCTTCAACCAACTCCTCTTGGCTGTAATGATAGGTATCTTGAGTATGAAATGCATGAATTTCTTCTAATAGACTCTTAGGATGCCAATTTCCCAGATCTTCATCAATGTTTACAAGGTATTGTATGAGATCTTCATATTGATCACAACAATTTTCAACTGATGATAGAGATGAAAAATTAACTTTATAATGTTCATAAAACACCTTGTGGAGATCCTTTAAAGAAAAAAAACAACGAGAGTGTAGGCCTTCATACCATTTCCTTGCCTTTCCTTCTAATGTCCCCATGAACATTTTCATGAGGCAGTCCTCATGCCATTCAACTTTTAATCTCCATACATGTATATGAAATCTGATGAGATATAACAAGGGGTCATCAAATTTTTCATCTTGAAACATAGGCAGGTTTGAAAACCAATCTATCTAAGGCATTTTGTGTGGGAACCCAGGAATGTGATTTCTGTTCATCGGAGCATATCTCCGTTGTATCCTTGGATCCATGTTTGTAAATCAGAAAGGGTCACTTCATCCTTTCAACCAGTCTAGAGCTCTCTACCAGTGGAGTCTTTAGGTCTATTTAAGAGTTTTGGAGTCACCAAGTGGATGATTTCAACTTTTTTGTCCACCATCAGCAGTATTAGGATTGTTCAATGCATTCCCAGGTGAGTCTATGAGAACTAGTGGCATCAACATGGCTACTGAAGACCAGTGGAGTTGACAGATGGAGGATTATTACTATTTTAAGGATGTATTTATTTTCCACCATCAACAAATGAATGCCAATCTAAGGATGTTTGGGTTTTTCTGAGGTCATAAGGAATACTTAGATTTTCACTGACTCAGAAGGTCCCATCGTGATCGCCATTATGTTAGATCCCCGTAATTTGTCATATTGGTAGAAACAATGAACAGGGGTAACATCAAACTAGTCTTTGGAGTCCTAGGACCTCGTCGTCCTGGACTCGAAGAGGGCTCTCTCTATACTTGTGCAAAAGATGTGAACTTGATAGGTTTTAGGGTTTTTATTTTAGGCTAGTTATAAAGTTTAGGGTTTGTTTGTTTGATTGGTTGGTTGGGTAGGTTGTCGGGAAAAACAAATAGAGTAGGAGAGTTTTAGACCATTGGGCTATGGAGTCTGCAAAAGGTCTACAAAATTACAGCAATAGTTCAAGGATGCTTTGGAGGGCAATTATAACAAAGCTAAATGGATCTTCAAGGCTTAGGTGAGTGAAGTGAACATTAAATTGTGAACAAAGTAGGTGCAAAGGGCAGTTAAGAATCCTTTGTCAAATACTACAACAAGAAGGGCCTTTAATATCACTAATCATAAAGAAATAATCAAAGACAGGGCATACCAATAACTTCTTTGACCAAACCCTAGCAAGCAAATATTGAGACAATAATCCAGTAAACCCTATAGAGCAAGTAACTCCTAACCTGTCGATCTATCTACCTTCAGAGAAATAAAACATGCAAGATAAAAATAGTGATGATCAAGAAGAAGAGAACTCCTAAGATTCCTTAATCATAATATAAAGACCTTCAAAGCAACCATTTAATATGAATAGAAGGGCATGGAAATTCATAAACCTCTTCAGCTAAACCTAATCAGCAATACTTTGAAGAAAAGACCTCAAAAACAATGTTTAAAGTGATTCCAAAGGGTAGGGATAACCATAAAATACTTTGTCACTGACTCTATTGAACAATTCTTGGGATAAAAAAGATGAGTGGGTTAAGAGAGCAACTAAGAATTCTTTAAATTGACCTAACAGAGGAAAACATGAGAGAAAAAGAAGCAGACAGACTTAATGTGCTTTTGACATCATACCTTAAGCTAAAATTTCTATCCTAAGGCAAGAGAAAGATGAAACAATATGTAAAACATAATAAAATTAAAACGAAATGAGAAAGACATCACCATTAGCCATGTTCATAAATCCTGCAAAGTGCTTGCCTCATTGATATTCAGTCCAAAATCTTCACAATGCTTCAAAGCCAAAAAATCCTTACAACTCAAAGCCTATGCTCAGTTCAACAACTAACCAACATGAACAATGAGACCATCATGCAGTATTTATCATGCAAAGGAGAGTGAAAACCCTAGCTAGGGTTTTGAAGGCTATTAATTGCTCATAAATATCATTTTTGTCCTTTGAGACCATGCAAGTCCAAGGCACAAATATCCTAATCTAATAAATGAAAAATATCTTCTAACACCAAAATTTGGAGTGATTTGCCCAAAAAACCTCAAAATATCTATTTGCAATAAATTTGTGTCTTTTGTTGACTTTGCAGGCAAGGGCGCAACATTGAGGTCCAAGGGCACAATGTGTGCACCGGAAAAATAGGTCACCTTGCAACTGAATTTTGAACGCCTTCCCGGTGTCAGAATGAGCTCCGTGAAAGCTCGTTGGAAAGATTGCTAAGTCTACTTTCAAAAACGGCCTTTATGTTTTCATTTGGTGTCCATTTTCCGGCCCAAAAACCAAATCTCCCAATACTACTTAGGGCGCAGGGCCAACCTTAAAAATAGGGCAAAAAGGTTGTTTTTTGGGTGTTTTGGACACTTTTGGAATACCACTTCTGCTCCAAATGAGTTGAAATTTTGTGTGGATGATTTCCTTGGCCTAAGGATTCCAAAAATGTAAGCCACCCCTCAATAAGGGGCCCCAAAAAAAACTGGCACTGCGCCTTTGGCCCTCAAAAAAAGTAAAAAATTCATGTGCAAAAATGTGCCCAAAGTTGGATTTTTTTCAACTAATTATGTTTGGGAGAATTTGTAGGGGATGTATCAGCCAAGTTACCATGTTTTTATTCCTCCTTTTCCTCCTTGAGGACTTTCCCTTATTGCATCTTCTTCACTTCTTTCTGCACTGCTCTTTGATCCACTAATTTGTGTGTTGTCATTATCAGTGTCATCAAGGTTCCTTGAGCCACTATCATTATGTTCACTGCTATGTGTCTCATAATTTCCAACACCATCATTGCCTTCTATTTCCATTCTCTCTGCCTTATCACTGACCTGCCTTATAGCCTTTGTCTTAAGCCTCTAAGCCTGATTTTCCTTTAATATTTTCTTTATCCCTGATTGTATTTGATCTAAGAATACTGATAAGATAATGACACTTGCTTCTGTATGTATTTTAAACTCATCCTTTCATCCCTATCACTCTTATTCTGCCATGGTGAGATCAAATCAGCAGAATCAGGTCCCAATATGTACCTTCTGCAACCATTCTAGGTTCTCTTCTTGACATCTTTAAATTCTGTTTGGACAACCCAAGGGTTCTGATGTGAATTGAGATGGAAAGAGGGTAATGGAATGGAAAAAACTATAAATGGAAGGAGTGTATGAATGAGTGTTATTACCAAGTTTTGATGGATGAAAAACCTTAAAACAATGCAACCACCCTTGTTTTGAATGATATTCTTTGCAGGCTGATGAAGTAATGGTGGAATCAATTATTTCAAGTTTGTGGCTTAGGGTTGCCTCTTAGGTTTTCCTTCTTCCAATTAAAAATCATAAAAAGCTTGAAAATGTGTTTTATGACCTGTACATACTCCTATCAGCACTTTGGAAAACCCTGGAGGTAGTTTGAAGAAGTTTGGAGGAGGTTTGAGTGGCTACAAGGTTTCGAAGGCTCTCCTAGACAAACGCGCAGCGCCAGCCTGAGCCTATCGGGCCAGTCAGGAAAAGGAAAGCAAGGGCGCAACGCCCTGCCAGGTGTGCAGCACCTCTTTCTAGGTGTGTAACGCCCATCTAAAATACACAGGGAAAACTTGTTGAATGAGCAGCGCCCGACTCTAGGCATGCAGTGCCAAGCCAGGGGCGCAACGCCACAAGCTTTGCCCAGTTTTACTTAGAAAATTTAGAATTTATTCTCCCCTTGAGACTTTTAACTCCTTGCAAGGCATCAATGACTCTTCTGAAGTGTGAAATGAGTGTTTTAGGAATGTGGTGTTTAATTTAACTTTGCAAACCATTTTCAAATGTCTTGAACCCTTTTTCTCCTTTCTCACTAACCCTCTATGACACCGTTTGCATGCAGGTGACTGATATGATGAATTCGACTTTTGATTTTAGTCATGGAGGCATGAAAAATTGATCTTGACATCATTTTGGATTCACACACAAAGTAACAACACTAGAACCCCTTTTGTTCTCACCTTGAAACTCAATCTATCTCTTTTGCTCCTTTAGGCAAGAGAACTTGCTGTAATTTATGAAATTTGTGTTCCTTTTGATCCTGAAGATTTGACACATTCATTCTGACACAGCAGCACCTTAAAATCATCTTTGGCTTCCACTTTGAAGCTCAACATAATTTTTTTCAAATTTTTTACCACTGTTGCTTTTTAGATGACTGAAAACACTGATTTTACCTTTCTTACTGATGCTCTTTACATTCTTGCTCTGTAGGTTTTGCTTGAGTCATTTTGGCAAACTTTGGGATGATTGCACACATCAAAACCTTCAAAATTATTCCTTTACTTCTATTATGGATTTCACCTTTTGATTTTGATCATTTTGTCTTGAGAAACTCTGTTGGACAAGTTTGGAATATTCTACAAACAGTGACATCTTCAAAATCCCTTTGCTATCATCATGGAGTTCAAATTACCCTTTCCCCTTCTTTGATCATCTTCCCAAAACCCTATGTGCTTGGAATGCTTGAAAACAATTACTAGTGTTGTATTCTAAGTTATCTATAGCCCTTCTAAGTTCACTCATTTATGTCTAGTTCACCTCACCTTTTTCCCTTCTTTATCAATAATTTCTGAAAAACTTCTCTTCATGTTTGGTTTCTGGGTGTAGCTCCTCCATGGTCATTTCTGCCATTTTTTTCACTGTTTGGCACTTGTTTTCCCAATCAAGCTCAAAAACCCTGATTCTTCTTGAAACCAAACTAATTCTCTTCTCCTTGCTATGAATGTCTTTATTGAGGAGTAGACCTCCTACCTCACCATCTTTCTGCATGATGTAAATTTCAAAACTTCTACAAAAGTGTCAAGCTTTTCCATTACCTCATGTGCAGAATTTTAAATTGAATGATGGTATTCTTTGGAAACTTATGACGTTGGATCAAATGAAACCCTAACCAACCTATTGGGGGGTTCTTTGACCTCTTTTTGACTGAAAATTGGCTTTGGAGGCTTCAATTGTAAAAACAGAGTATTGACAAGGTAGTGTATTGAAGATCCAAAATCGAATGTACTTGATTTATCTAAACAGCTTTCAGAGATACTTTTCAGACCATCAAATGCCTAAGAAATTTGGGGATAATGGGAATGAGTGATGTCATAGGTGACCCTAGATGTAAAGTGGATTTATGGGCAAGGGAAAAAGAGAGTAATGAGGTCATAGGTAGGAAAAATTTATTGATGACTAACAGAGAACACTTTTAAAGAGTTGCAGAAGAAACCATTAGAAACAAGTGCAATCATGCAGACTCCAGCCCAAGAACATAGGAATTCCAAAAGATTTAGAGAGGAAGGATCATATTCAACACAAACTACAACTAAAACAAAATTCAAATTAATGTATAGGAAGAAGCCAAGACTAAATCTTCTAGAAGAACAGATCGAAACTATTGTAATTGATGCTGATGGAATGGTGAAAGATAATGCTCCTCCTCCTGTAGTTTCTAAAGAGACACATCAACCTTCTACTTCAAACACTCATTTGATTTAAAAACAGCACAGTGTTGAAGTATCATCTTCCAGTAAACCAATAGAGAAATAAATAGACATTATACAAAAGTACAAAGAAATAAAAATCAGAAATGAAGCCTTGAAAACTAATACATACACACAATATTGGAAGAAGTCACCTAGTGACCAAAGAAGATTGCTTTCTTCTTTTGACTATAAGACAAGGAAAATGTAGATGACCTTTTTGCAGCCAAAAGTCAAGCATCCCAAATCATCAGCTGATTATAAAAAATCATCATATGAAGTTCAGGCAGATGACCTTCATCCCATTCATCAGATATAATTTCACAAGAAGGCTGCTGAAATGCTTTATTCAACCATGGAAAAAAGGCCATGAGTGTGCAAAAGTTGCAGAACACTCTAGGGAACATCAAAGATCAGTTAAAATTATAAAAGGCATCCTCTCAGGCTAAGGATAATAGAATCAAATCATTGGAATATTTGGTTATTGAGGTAGGATATGATCCTAAGAATGTCAAAGTTGCAGACGAGCTAATAAAGAAGAAAAATGTAGACATTTATGCATTAAAGAAGAAACTTAAACTACCTCATACTAAACATCCTCAAGCAAAGGAAGCTTTACAAGATACCTTGTCCTTAGGATGAACCACATTAGCTGGTTCAAAACGTCGACCTAATCCTAATGATGTGATTAATTCGAAAGTTTTTTTAACTATGAGAGATGATGAGTCTCATTCTGCAATTAACTTCCCAAATCAAATAAATGGAAATTGAAATGGACAATTTAGTCCAAGAAAAAGAGGTCAGCAAAGAAGCAGCTGCTATCACTGTTATCCCTATAGTCACTACTATTTCTCCTTCCACTTTGGCAGAATCATTGGCTCCTTCAGTTCCAATGGCCACAACACTTCCTGTCACATCAACTACTACTTCAGCTACTGAGTCATCTTCAACAACAGTATAGCCTACAGATGAGGCAAGTAAATTGGTGAAGGCAATGCAGGACATGTCTATTCATATAAATGAAATCAACAAAATAAAGAAAGTTTTTAAAGTCTGGATGATGAGAAGAAGCTAATACAGATTTTGCATAAGAATGAAGAACAAAAATCTAACAGGTTGAATGAGAAAGTGAAAAAGTTAGAGAAAGATCTAACATTGAAAGAACCAATGGCACAATCCAAGCAGCAGCTATGAGCCAATATAATTGAATTTATCAATGACATTTGACCATCAATCTAGGTTATTTATGAACAAAATATCAAAGTGGCAGGTGAATCCATCCAAAAGATCAAAGAATAACTTGGCAAGAAGCCACAACAGGCTCTTGAAATCATCAAATTTCTTAATTCCAAGAATAATAAGGAGTTAGAAGAGATTGGAATTAGTGATATCAACCATCCTAGAAGTTAGTAGGGTAATTTCTAAAAATAATTTAATGATATAGTTAGAAGAGAAATGCCAGAATATGGAAGTTTCCATCACGAGATTCATGGTGAAGTTTGACACTCTCAGACAAAAAGGCCTTCCAAATCCTCTGGTTATTCATGACAAATTAATGAAGCAGGATGATTATGACAAAAATATGGGAGAGGTGGCTAAGGATCAATCCAATAACTTAGCCATGCAAGGTATTCCAACAAGGAAAGTTCTCTACAATAGTTTTGAGAATCTTTTTTACCTACAGCATGAGGTAAAACACCTATTAGTCAATAATTCTACATTCTCAAAATATGCAGAGGAAGATGAATTATTTAGAAGGATGATGAAGATAAAATTACCAGAAGCTGAAGATTGGGAAAAATTGACTGATTTACTGTGAAGGTAAAACAGTAAACAGAGCAGTCAAAAGGCAAACAAAGCAGACATTTTTACAGTTTGCAGTAAAAACAAAAAGTACATTCAAAGTGTATTAGAGGGTTTAAAGAGTATCAGAGAGTTAAAGTGTATCAGTAGAAGTTAGAGTGAAAGTCAAATCAGAAATTACAGAGAAAAGATAAATATTGCCAGCGTAAAGGACACTCTACTGCAGCCTTCGTTGAGCAAACAGCTAAGAGAAAAATCAGCAAAAATATCAAAGACAACAAGAGTAAATTCAATAAAAACAGGGACAAGTTGCATTATTTAGATAGTTGTCACTATCTTCTTGCATGAAGATATTTATTTTCCTTGAATAATAACTAAGTTTGTTTTAGGATATTTTGCAAGAGTTATTGTATAAATACTTCACATTTTGAAGTATTGAGTGTGGATAAATTGTTGAACATTTCTATAGTGTACTATTCTGGAACCTAAGGGTGATTGTACCAATTTCAAGTCAACAGAATGGATTAAAGCAATAAAGAGATTATATTACAGGATTCATGTGTTGGGCCATTACAGTGAAGTACTTTCTACTTGTTCAATTGTTTCTTTCTAAAGTTTTCACCAATACTTGTATGTTTTCTATATCTAATTGATATATCAGGAATGTTATTTCAGAATATGTTTAATTACACTCTGTCTTGAACTGTTTATCATTTATATGTTTTCCACTAATATCCAAATTAGGGAATTCTTAATTGCTCCCTAGTTTCGATTGACCTCTCTCTTTTCATTCATTATCTGGATTTGAGAACCCTTAATTGCTCTCTTACCCCGATTGAAACCATTTTCACTATCTGCCTAAGGATATGAAGTTACCCAACTATCTTGCCCTGTCAATACTTCCATTTAGAACCTTGATCCAAATCTATTGCTTGACACTTTGACTCCATTAGCCCAATGGTAAGAAGACCTACATCTATCCATCTGAATAAGTGATTTCACCACCAAACCAAATCAAAATCAAATCCCAAAGTAATCCTACATAACTAGCCTAAAATCAACTTAAATCAACAAAGATAAATCAAATAGAGAGAGCCCTCTCTAAGCATTAGGAAGGCTAGATCCGAAAGCTTAAAAGTAGGTTTGTGGTTACCTCTAATATTCTTTAAGACAAAATAAAAAATCTCACAACCTTTTGAGAATTATTGGAGTGATAACATACTGGTGACTATACTAGGGAGCTAACCAGTCCTCAGTGTTTAAAATTAATCTTAAAGGAAATACTTTAATCTATGTTTTCACCTTAAGATTGTTTTAAAGAGTTGTGAGTAATTTTTTCAATAAAAACTGAAATTCGGGCTTCCAAAAGAATCTACTATACCAGCTCTAATCCAGATCCATAACCTACTGTAATAGTAGACAATCCTAATAAAGTTTTAAAGAAAAACAAAAAATTAGAAAGTTTAGGTGATAAAAATTCATTGATTAAAGAAAATTCTCTTCCCAATAAATTATCAAGTTTACAAAACATTGAATTTGATTTAGCTTTTGCGCAAGCTTTGCTTAGAAATAAATCAGAAAGTGCCATATATCATAGTGTAATAGATCCTACATTTATTTCATTCATTGAAAGTAAAAAGGAAACTGTTTCACTTGATTCAAATGAAAAATCTCTAGAAGTCAATGATAAACTTGATGCTTTAACTGCAAATTTGATTAAAGAAATTGATGAAACTTATCTTCAAGATTCATTTGAATTGACTGCTTTATCTGCCTATACCACTAAGCCTTCTACCAGTCATTTAGAATCTTTAGGTTCATCCTTGTTTACTACGAACTCATCTATTATTTCCACCACACTTCATTCCACAAAATATTTCATTCCTAAGCAACCTTTTCAACCTAGAGTTTTATTTCCATCCCCAAATAGTTCAAGTTCATCCCCTAGAATTTTCCAATACTTCGACTTCATATACAAGCTCTTCTTCTAGCATCCCAAATACATCTTCAAGTGTTCCTACCTCATCTGCAAGTACTTCAAGCTCTTCACCAAGTACTTCAAAATTACCTCATAGCCAAGCTAGAATCCTAGCCATGGCTGCCAGATATGCACCTTTGGTTCTACAAGCCCCTTTATATAACATGCCCCAAGATCACCAAAGTAAGATTTTTCAATTTGATGGTATTGGTCAGTACACTGCCCAACAACATATCAATAAAATTACTGATTACTTTGAACTGCATGAAATAGATGAAACCGATGTTCAAATGAGACTTTCTTTTCAAGCCTTAACTGTTGATGTAAAAAAATGGTTCAAAGGTTTACCTGCTAGTAGTATAGCTGATTTAGCTACTTTCCATATGATGTTCTTAATAGATGGGAGAAGAAAAGAATCCTTTACAAATTTTATTTGAATTTGAAAACATAAAAAGAGCACCTATTGAAACAATTCAGGACTATTGTACAAGATATAATAGTATTTATAATGCAATCCCTGCAAACCTCAAACCTCCTCCAGAATCTGCACTTATCAAATTCCATGATGGATTTGATACAGATATGGCATACCAAATAATAGAGTGGAATCTTGAAACCTTACAACAGATGCAAAGTAATGTTGAAGTGTAGAGGCAAATTTGTTAGCTAAGAAAGCTAGATTAAGAAATGAAAGAAGAGTCACATAAAGGAGGAATCATCAGCCTGAGACCTTAAAATAGATAGCTTAGCAAAAAAATTAGAAATAATGATGGATAGGTTAGATAATCTAGAAAGGAAGCCACAGTGGGATAACCAACAACAAGGTCCTTAGATAAGAAATCCCAATTTTAGGAAGAACACCAACACTAGTAAATCTAGAGAATCAGCACCTGATCAAAAAATAAGACCACCTTTCCAAGAGAACTATGATGAATGTTCTCACCAAAACGAGAATGATGACGATACTTAGATTAATCTAATGGCCATTAATGATGATAATACCACTTTTCTTACACAAGAAGAACAAGAATTATATGAATTACAACAATTACAATTAGAATCTAGGGAATATTTTGATTACAAGCAAGGTTATGAATATGCAATTAATGAAGTTCATAAGAAATATAACCTTAAGATAAAGAAGAATGTAGAAGCACCTACTAAGAAATCTGCCCAAATTCAGAATAAGAAAATAGTAGAAGCTCCTACAAACAAAGTACTGCAAATTATTCCTAGAGAAACCCAGAAAAACTCTAGTGCAAATTAGAAAATTTCTAGTCCAAAAATTGCACCAAGTCCTAAAATTGTTGACATCACAGATACTACTGTTCAAATAACAGTTGATCCTCAAAAATCTACTGTTGCTAAAACAACAAATTTTGTTAAAACAACAATTTATGATCCAAAAACATCTACCACTGATCCTAAAAAATCAGCTGATCCTGAAACCTCTGTAGCTGCAAAAACAACAGTTGATCCTAAAAAATCAGCCGCTACTAAAACAGTCGTTGCAAAAACTACAACTACCACCCAAAATATCCCTGAAAAGGAGATTGAAAACATCAAAAATGCGGAAACACAAACTGAAAAATCAACTGTAGGAAAAGAAGACAAACATACTCAAACTATAGTTAGTAGAGAAGATATTATTCAGTTAGGTAAAACAAAAATTCCATTCAATATCCAAAATGAAATTGCCAAACTGAAAATACCAATTCCTTTAACAAAATTAGTAAAACATTTTATATAAATCACAGTTCACTGACACTCTGAACATTAATGAGGGAGAAGATTCTATAAATTTGAATGATGATCAACCAGAACTAATATTTGGTCCTGAGGTAAATGGAAAAAACCAAGAAGGAAGAGTTCCTCCTTTCTACATTAGCCTAACTGTTCATGATAAAATATTACATAATGATATGTTAGATTCAGGAGCTTCACACAACTTGATGCTAAAAGAAATCATGGAAACCTTGAATTTAGACATCACTAGAACTTATAAAGATCTTTTCTCATTTGATTCTAGTAAAGTGAAATGTCTAGGCCTAATCAAAGGTTTATGTGTCACTTTAGTTCAATACCCAGGAAAAAGAATAGTCATGGATATTGTAGTAGATGATATCCCTCCTAAATATGGAATGCTGTTATCTCGCTCATGGGGAGAAAAACTGTAGGGATCACTACAATTGGACATGTCTTACGCCACTATATCAGTTTTTTGTCAACCCAAAAAAATTTACAGAGAGACATTAATGAAGTACATGGTTAGTAGTGTAGAAAGACCTCGCAATTATCCAATTTATTCTACACCCACTGATATGGACTCTTTCATTTTATGTAATTTTTATAATGGTATAGAGAAAAACATAGAATTGAAACAGAAAAAGAAATAACCAGACAGTGAAAATAACTTTCATGAATCAATGTGGCACCTAGATTTTGATGGATCAGTAAAAAAATTAGGAGCAGGAGCAGGAGTTTGGATACATAACATGTAATAGAACCATTATGAAGGTCATTCCTTTAGATTAAACTTAAAATGTACCAACAACATGGCAGAGTATGAAGCTTTGATTTTAGGACTATAGATTGTTAGAAATTCAGGAGGCAAAAGAGTTTCTATCATGGGAGACTCTGATTTAATTGTAAAACAGATTAGAGGAGATTATTCTGTATATAATACAATATTAATTCAATATAGACTCACAATTTTAGATCTGATTAAAGAATTGTTGAATGTGACTTTGTTGTAATTCCTAGAAAACAAAATGTGCAGGCACACAGTTTAGCAACTTTTGCTAGTACCTATAATCTGCCTTTTCAACCAAATCATCAATATACAACAAAAGTAAAACACAGGCCTACAATACCAAAAACAACATGGGAGAGTATGAAGCTCTGATTTTAGGACTACAGATTGTTAGAAATTTAGGAGGCAAAAGAGTTTCTATCATGGGAGACTCTGATTTAATAGTAAAACAGATTAGAGGAGATTATTCTGTATATAATCCAAGATTAAGTCAATATAGAGAAACAATTTTAGATCTGATTAAAGAATTGCTTGAATGTGACTTTGTTGTAATTCCTAGAAAACAAAATGTGCAGGCACACAGTTTAGCAACTTTTCCTAGTACCTGTAATTTGCCTTTTCAGCCAAATCATCAATATAGAGCAGAAGTAAAACACGGGCCTACAATACCAGACAATCTAAATTATTGGCAAATTTTTTCAAAAGATGAAAAAAATCTATCATTTCATGAATGCTAAAGGAGAATTTCAGAATTGTAACATAGGCATAGATTGTACAGTAGATGATACTTTAGATAGTGAAATAGATGTAAATAATCTAGATTTAACTGAAACCACTAAATTTACGCAAGTAAAAATAGACAAATTAAAGAAAGTAGAAATAGAAGAATTAACAGATGAAGATTCAGAGTTTTTAAATTTGAAGAATAACTTTTTACCTAAGGGATTAGCCCCATTAGAAGATTTTTTGATTCAAATGATGTTGCAAGAAAACCAAAAATGGAACCATTAAAATCAGATATAGAAGAGTGTAATATAGGAATAGAACTAAAACCTAAGCTTATCAAACTTTCCAAAGCTTTACCTTCATAAGAAAAACTGAAATACATATCTTTGTTCAAAGAATTTCAGGATGTATTTGCATGGAGTTATGAGGACTTAAAATCTTATGACACTAGCATAATACAACACAAAATACCTATTAAAGAGGATCAAAAACCTTTCAAACAGAAGCTTAGGAGAATAAATCCTGTTCTTTTACCTTTGATTGAAAAAGAGGTTAAGAGGATGTATGAAGCAAAGATCATTGCACCTATCAGATATTCTGATTGGGTTTCAAACTTAGTTCCCACTAGGAAAAAGACAGGGGAGATCGGAATTTGTATTGATTTCTTGAATTTAAACAAAGTGTCCCTAAAAGATAACTATCCCCTCCCTAAAATGGATCATATTTTATAGAGGGTAGTTGGATTATCCAAGATTTCATTGCTTGATGGATTCTCTGGATATAATCAAATCTTAGTTTAGCTAGAAGACCAACCAAAGAGAGCATTTACTACTCCTTGGGGTACTTTCATGTATGTGAAAATTCCTTTTGGATTAATGAATGCAAGAGCTACTTTTTAGAGAGTTATGGACATAGATTTTGCTAAGGAAGTTCATGATTATCTTGTAATTTATCTAGATGATATTACTGTATTCTCAAAAATAGATAATGAACATTTAGATCATCTGAGATAAGTGTTCATCAAATGTAGAAAATTTGGTATTTCTTTAAATCCAAAAATGACACTCTTTGGATTAGATGAAGGTAAAATTTTAGGACATATTATTTCAAAAGAGGGAATTAGAATAGACCCTGCTAGAATAGAAGAAATTCTTAACATAATTCATCCCATAAATATCAAGGAATTACAAGTTTTCTTAGGTAAGATTAAATTTCTTAGGATATTCATTTCAAAATTAGCAGAATTAATTAGAGAACTAAATAACATGTTGAAAAAAGACTCAGCACTTAAATGGACAGTAGAGGCAAAGCAATCATTTGAATCAATCAAACAAGCCCTTAAAAAAAACACCAGTCCTAATAAGTCCTTATTTCAAAAAGATTTTATTGTTTGTTCTCTTGCTTCAGAATATACTGTTCCTGTAGTTTTACTTAGAAGAATGATCAGGGCTATGGGCATCCATTTTTTTCAGCAAATCACTAAGAGATGCTACTCTGAAATATAACATAATGGAAAAGCAAGCACTAGATTTAGTGAAAGCTATCGAAGACTTTAGAGTGTACATCTTATATTCACACAACATTGCTTACGTTCCAAATTCAGTAGTGAAGGACATTCTAACTCAGAATGGGCCTGATGGTAAGAGAGGCAAGTGGATTGCCACTATTTTGGAATATGACATGGAAATTAAGCCCACCAAATTCATTAAAGGCCAAGTTTTAGCCAAACTCATGGTTGAATCAAACTTTCAGGTCTTAAATATTAACTTTATTGCACAACTAGATGATCAGGAAGAGATGGCAACTCCACAGATCAGTGAAGCCTTTTCAGATTCACTATGGTATGTAGATATCATATTTGTATTACTAAATTTACAAGCTCCTCCTGAATTATCAATAACTAAAGCTATATTTTTAAAGTTAAAGGCTATGAAATTTTGTATCATAGATAATGCTCTGTTTTGGAAAGATCATGGTTGCATTTTAAGGAATTGTTTACTTAAAGATGAAGCTGATAAAGTTTTGGAAGAGTTTCATGCAGGTGATTGTGGAGGACATCTTTACTAAAAGTCAACATCTGATAAAATATTGAGGGCTGGTTTTTAATGGCCCACTCTTTTTGCAAATGTAAAGAAGTATGTGACCTCCTATCACAAAAGCCAAATCTTTGAAGGAAGGAAAAAGCTGCTACCTTTACCCCTGAAACCCATCTCCACAGAAATGCCTTTTCAGCAATGGGGTCTAGACTTCATTGGTGAAATTCACCCACCTTCCTCAGCCCAACACAAATTGATTTTGACATCCACAGACTATTTCACCAAATGGATAGAAGCAATTTCTTCTAGGCAAGTGACTGATATTGTCATAATCTCATTTTTGGAAAACAATATACTGTCTAGATTTAGATGCCCTCAAAAGCTCATTAGTGATAATGCAGTTTCTTTAAATTCTAAGAAAATGATTGACTTCTGTAAAAAATACCACATTACCCTTGGTCATTCCACTACCTATTACCCTCAAGGTAATGGTCTTGCAGAATCCTCCAATAAAAGCCTTGTAATTATCATCAAAAAATTGCTAGAAGACAATAAAAAGACTCGGAACAAAATATTAGTCAATGCCTTATGATCAGACATACTCACCACAAAGGAATTTATTGGTACATCTCCTTATCAGGTTGTATATGGGATGGATTTTGTTTTTCCATCCTCTTTAGGAGTGCTGGTGATGAAGATAATCCAAGAACTGCAGGTTGAACCCAATGATATCCATAGAAGGATAAACCAGACCATACACTTGCAACAAACCAAGGAAGAAGTCTATGTCAAGTCACAAGTTTTCCAAGATAAGATTAAAAATATTTTTGGCAAAAAGACAAAAGAAGATGATTTTTACATAGGTGACAAAGTTCTTAAGTGGGATTCAAGGAGAGAAGAGAAGGGTAAACATGAAAAATTTGATTTCCTATGGAAAGGCTCTTTTGTCATTTATGGTTACAAAGGTAACAATGCATTATTTTTAAAGGAGTTAGATGGATTAGATCTGCCAGGTGGACCTATCAATGGTAGGATGCTGAAGCATTATTATTTTTCCAGAATAACAATAGTTCACTTTTTTTACTTTGTTCATTGTACATAACATTGCAGAGTTTAGATTGGATTGGATGTTTTTCTTACAAAGTTGAAGCCTGGAGAGAAGGCCCTATGCTTTGAAGGATAAAATATCATAAGTATGAATAAAGCTAAAATTAGAAAATATTTCCAAGGCAAGTACAATCATAATTCAAAAGGCTACTAATCTTAAAGTTCTTGACACTTCACCAGGAAATGCCATCCCCATGTGGAGCCACTGTTAGGGTCCTATAATAATATGATTCATAATTTTGAATTTACTATGATTAGTCTAGTAATATGTACATACTTTTCTTTCTGCAAATTATTTTCCCATATTTAAAAAATAAAAAATGAAAATAGGGTAAAAGTCATAAAATAAAAATAAAAGGACTGAAAAAAGAAAAAGATCAAAAAGAAAAGAAAAAATGAACCCCAAACAAAAAAGAGATAAAATAGATCATGAAAGTGAAACAAATTCAAATGCCACTACTTTTTACTTTACTTTGCAAAATAAAGATTGTGTGCAGCTTGTCAAAATGCCACAATCCATGAAATTCAAATTGCTTAATCTTGACCTTTCATGCTTTAAATTTCATGATGACAGATAGAGAATAAAGATCTAGCTAAATTGTTTAACCTTGGTAGATCAGTAGTTAGGTAGAGAATAATAAGGATCTCAACAGTTTAATCTGAGCCCTTGGAAGAAATAAGGATAGAATTAGTTAGTTTGTTATTAAAAGAAAAATGAATAAGGGTCTGCAAGCTCAAATGGACCCATGTAAATGAAGAAAAATTGTTAGGGTAGCTGAAGGGTAGGCAGAAGCAGTTTTCACAAGGCATGGATAGTAGAAAATTGGTCATTTCATTCACTAACTTCCTTTCAAAATCATTCCCCTTGTAAAAATACCTTTTCCCCTCATTTTAACCCTTTTCCCATTAGTCATTCATTTCCCTACAAAAATCCCTTTTCCTAAGTTAAAATGCACATTTATCCTTTGAAAAAGTAAAAATAATTTATTAACTTCCATTTTCATTCTAAAATACACCAAAAACCCAAAAATAGCTTTATCCTAAGTATTTATTTAAAAAAGGTGATATATCGGGTCCCAGAGTGAAAAAATGCCTTCCCGATAGCAGTTTTAAAATTAAACTTAGTATATTTAACTTCCTGCATATGTATATCCCAACCCATATTTTACTTTAAACCTATAGTTTAATTTCCCCCATATTTTACTTTAAACCTATAGTTTAATTTCCCCCACATTTTGATTTATTTTGGACCCACTTATGGTTACCCTGCCCATTAGAATATCCCACTTACCTTAACCCCATTGGCATGTATTAAACCCCGACGCTATCACATCGCATCATATTACCCCGGCCCCCACGCCACCAAATCCTGATACTCCATCGCATCGTCCCATTCGTCAGATCATCACTGACCATATTTAATGTCTAGTAAGCCTTGTCACACATCCAATAGCTTGATCCTTAACATACCTCCGACCTTGTGATATCCGCGGTTTTCAGAGCCCCGCTCCCCGCTATGTGGCGAATTTCCATTCGGTTGCATCGATCCAAATAATACCACTTACCACTTTTGGTCAGTGCGAAAACCATTTAGCGGAATTATTTTCTGTTGCAGAAACTAGCCTGCCCATTTGAAAATACTCGTGCATTAATGTTAAAACACTGTTTGATAAAATCCCATATAGTCGCCCATTACATCCTTTTTACCATTTCTGTTACATCTTCGTGCAAAGAAAGACTGGCGACCTGTTTCTGAGCAACCATAACACTCTGCCGACCTTATTTTATGTTTTTTTTACCATAATTTGAGACCATTTATTGCCAAAGACATTGCAAAACTGATGTGAAGCACTATAAACACCAGGAGAACCTCAGAAAACCTCCGCTGCTTCAGAAACCCTCTGCAAACTTACAAATATTTTTTTTTTCTCTAGGTATTCTTCAGTGATTAGGCTCATTCCTAAAAGCTAAAGGAAGTAATTCAAATAATTGAATCAATTTAGGAGTTTAGAAGACTAAAAAGCACCTATTGCCTTCCCTAACCTTTTCTGCAGACCCTAGGCGTCCTTTTGCAGAATTTTGAGATCTTAAGACTATTTTTAATCACAAATATTACAATTTGAGTAGTTTAAACCTTTTTGTAGACCATAGATAAGCCCCTATTTCATCCAAATCCTTCTGCAAACTATTATAATCTTTCATAGGTGCTCCTAAAGGCCTAAATTTCTTTTCCTAAGTCAGATTAATCAATTGAAGAAATTTAACAAAACAATGGCTTCCAAAAAAATTTTATCAGTCAATCCTCTACAACCTCCAGTTGCAGATGTAGAACACACTCCCTTGGTTGATAGAGACTTTAAAATTAATGACACAGTCACCGAATTTAACCTTCTTGAGCTCCACTGCTGGAGCCATGACAAATCCATAGATTAGGCAAATGAGGTTTTCATTTGGGAGTCTAATACTCCAAAATATGTTGTACCACAAACTTTCCAATGCCCAGAGGTCATCAGACTATGTGAAAATTGTTATTTCCCTTATCAGAGAGCCATTGTAACCCCTAAAAAGGAAATTTTGTTTACCATTACAGCAGAGTCAATCAACCAAATGCTGCAGATCCAACATAGACCAGATTAAATTCCTTTGTCCATTAAGGCTCTTACAAAGTTATACCTGAATCTGGACTTCCCCAAGGGGTTCCAGATTTTCCAAACTTTCATGCCTTCATTGTGGAAATTCCTAAGAAAAATCCTCCTTACCCATTTGCAATATTTTCTGAGAGGACCAGGCATATAATCACTATGTTTTCCAGCATTCTAGGTTATTTTTTAGATGCGCATAATGATGCAGCAATATTACGTTTCTTGTCTACTTTCACAGTTGGTCAGCCTCCTACTACCATTTTTAAGTTTTCTCAATACCTTGCTGACTCAATTCATGAGCAGTTGGTCAAAATGTCTGAAGAAGGTGTTTTTAAGTACTCAGCAATATTGTTCCACATGTTTTTATACTTTCAGTCTGAGAAATTTTCCATTGACCTTCAAAATCTTGATGCTGAAGGTAACCCGCAATCAATCATATTTTTGACTCCAATTATCACGAAATATTCCACACAGTCCACCTACACAGAATTCATTGACTCTTTCATTCATCCTATTGTCAACATGTTGAATTGCAGCATCCAACCTAGAGTCAGTGAGGAGATTAAAAAGGTCTTGTAGCTGTCAGAGCAAAGTAGGACAGGAGATTGGTACTTGTATTAGAACCATACAGAGGTAAGGTATATGGGTCAAATCTCATACCATATAGGCTGCCCAAATATCTCCCCATGTGGTTATTTTCCCTTGAATACATAAGGCAAATTCTTAATTCTGATGTAATTAATTTCCTAGAAGCTAAAAAGAAGACACAGTTCAAGATAAAGAATCAGGTTGGCCCTTTCATTTGTAACAGGAGAGATGCATGTACAAAGGACGAAAAGTATTTGCAGGAGTTTAAATTCTGTAAAATTTTATTGTGGTATTATGATCCTCTAGGAGTAATAAGTAAATTTAGAGTTAAAAGCAAATTAACTCCTTATGTACATGAGAAAAAACCAGACATAGAGAAATACTCCAATCAATCTGAATGGTTGGAGAACACTTTGAAAAAGTTGGAGAAACCATCATAAACAAGTGCAATCATGCAAACTGCAGCCTAAGAAGATAGGATTTCCAAAAGAGTTAGAGAGGAAGGATCATATTCAGCACAAACTACAATTGAAACAAAATTCAAATTAATGTACAGGAAGAAGCCAAAACTAAATCCTGTAGAAGAACAGATGGAAACTATTGTAATTGATACTGATGAAGTGGTGAAAGATAATGCTCCTCCTCCTACAGTTTCTAAAGAGACACATCATCCTTCTACTTCAAACACTCAACTGATTAAAAAACAACACAGTACTGAAGTATCATCTTCCAGTAAACCAACATAGAAAGAAATGGACATTATACATAAATACAAAGTAATAAAAATCAGAAATGAAGCCTTGAAAACAGATACATACGCAATATTGGAAGTAGTCACCCAGTGACCAAAGCAGATTTCTTTCTACTTTTGACTATAAGACAAGGAAAATTCAGATGACCTTTTGCAGGCAAAATTCAAGCATCCCAAATCATCAGTTGATTATAAAAAATCATCATATGAAGTTCAGGAAGATGACCTTCATCCCATTGATCAGTTAGAATTTCACAGGAAGACTAGTGAAATTATTTATTAAACCATGAAAAACAAGGCCATGAGTGTGCAGAAGTTGCAAAACACTCTAGGGAACATCAAAGATCAGTTAAAATTAGAAAAGGCATCCTCCCAGGCTAAGGATAATAGAATCAAATCACTGGAATATTTGGTTATTGAGGTAGGATATGAACCTTATAATAATGTCAAAGTTGTAGATGAGCTAATCAAGAAGAAAAATGTAGAAATTGCTGCATTAAAGAAGCAACTTAAACTACCTCATACTAAACATCCTTAAGCAAAGGAAGTTTTACAAAATACAAGTCAAAAAGATGAGATGATGAGTCTCATTCCGCAATTAACTGCCCAAATCAAAGAAATGGAAATTGAAATGGACAAGTTAGTCCAAGAAAAAGAGGCCAACAGCAAAGAAGCAGCTGCTATCACTGTTATCCCTGTAGTCACTACTTTTGTTCCTTCCACTTTGGCAGGATCATTGGCTCCTTCAGTTCCAATGGCCACAAAGCTTCCTGTTACATCAACTACTACTTCATCTACTGAGTCATCTTCAGCAACATTATAGCGTACAGATGAGGTAAGTAAATTGGTGAAGGCAATGCCAGACTTGTCTATTCAGATGAATGAAATCAACAGACTTAAAGAACAACTTAAAAGTCTGGATGATGAGAAGAAGCTAATATAGATTATGCACAAGAATGAAGAACAAAAAGCTAACAGGTTGAATGAGAAAGTAAAAAATTAGAGAAAGATCTAACATTGAAAGAACCAATGGCACAAGCCAAGCAGCAGCTATGGGCCAATATCATTGAATCTGTCAATGACATTTGGCCATCAATCCAGGTTATTTATGAACAAAAACATCTCATCAAAGCAACAGGTGAATCCATCCAAAAGATGAAAGAAGAACTTGGCAAGAAGCCAGAACAGGCTCTTGAAATCATCAAATTTCTTAATTCTAATAATAAGGAGGAGTTAGAAGAGATTGGAATTAGTGATAGGACAAGAACCATCCTAGAAGTTAGAAGGGTAATTTCTAAAAAGAATTTGATGATACAGTTAGAGGAGAAATGCTAGAATATGGAAGTTGTCATCACAAGATTCATAATGAAGTTTAACACTCTCAAACATAAAGGCCTTCCAAATCCTCTGGTTATTCATGAAAAATTAATGAAGTAGGATGATTATGACAAAATGATGAGAGAGGTGGCTAAGGAGCAAGCCAATAACTCAACCATGCAAGGTATTCCCACAAGGAAAGTTCTCTACAAGAGTTTTGAGAATCTTTTTTACCTACAACATGAGGTAAAACACCTATTTGTCAATAAGCCGACATTCTCAAAATATATAGAGGAAGATGAAATATATAGAAGGATGATGAAGATAAAATTACCAGAAGCTGAAGATTGAAAAAATTGACTGATTTACTGTGAAGTAAAACAGTAAACAAAGCAGTCAAAAGGAAAACAAAGCAGGCAGTTTTACAATTTGCAGCAAAAACAACAAGTACAGTCAAAGTGTATTAGAGAGTTTAAAGAGTATCAGAGAGTTAAAGTGTATCAGTAGAAGTCAGAGTGAAATTCAAACCAGAAATTACAGAGCAGAGATAAATATTGCCAGCGTAAAGGACACTCTAGTGTAGCCTTTGTTGAGCAAACAGTTAAGAGACAAATCAACAAAAATATCAAAGAAAACAACAGTAAATTCAATAAAAACAGGGACAACTTGCATTAGTCAGATAGCTGTCACTATCTTCATGCATGAAGATATTTATTTTCCTTGAATAATTCTTAAGTTTGTTTTAGGATATTTTGTAAGAGTTTTTTGTATAAATACTTCACATTTTGAAGTATTGAGTGTGGATGAATTGCTGAACATTTCTATAGTGTACTATTCTGGAACCTAAGGGTGGTTGTACCAATTTCAAGTCAACAAACTGGATTAAAGCAATAAAAAGATTATATTACAGGATTCATGTGTTGGGCCATTACAGTGAAGTACTTTCTACTTGTTCAATTGTTTTTTTTTGAAGTTTTCATCAATACTTGTATGTTTTTCTAAATCTAGTTGATATATCAGGAATGTTATTTTAGAATATGTTTATTTACACTCTATCTTGAATTTTTTATCATTTATATGTTTTCCACTGATATCCAGATTAGGGAATTCTTAATTTCTCCCTAGTTTCGATTGACCTCTCTCTTTTCATTCATTATCCGGATTTGAGAACCCTTAATTGCTCTCTTACCCCGATTGAAACCATTTTCATTATCTGCCTAAGGATCTGAAGTTACCCAACTATCTTTCCCTATGAATACTTTCCTTTAGAACCTTGATCCAAATCTGTTGCTTGACACTTTGACTCCATTAGCCCAATGGTAAGCAGACCTACATCTATCCATCTGAGTAAGTGATTTCACCACCAAACCAAATCAAAATCAAATCCCAAAGTAATCCTACATAACTAGCCTAAAATCAACTTAAATCAACAAAGATAAATCAAATAGAGAGATTCCTCTCTGAGCATTAGGAATCTTAGATCCTAAAGCTTAAATGTAGGTTTGTGGTTACCTCTAATATTCTTTAAGACAAAATAAAAAATCTCACAACCTTTTGAGAATTATTGGAGTGATAATAGGTGGCACTAGTGCTACTTTCTCTAGACACCGTGACATATTCGTATAAGTAGGATATTCATATAATAAGGAAGGATATTTGCTGATCTCTGAATCTTCCCTTATGGTTAGTTTCTTTCATTCTAATGAGAAATTTTTTAAAAATATGAGGTAATGCAAGAGGCATTATTTCAATTTCATGAAAAATTATTCATAAAGTACATATTTTAACTAAGATATGAGTTAAGGTATGAGTGAATACGATGTTAGAGATGCTTTTAGTAGAGGCAAAATAAGACTTCCAAATTTCTTATTGGCTGAAAAAATTTATGATGTCAGAGATGCCTTTAGTAGAGGTGAAATAAGACTGAATATGATGTTAGAGATGCTTTTAGTAGAGGCTAAATAAGACCTCCAAATTTCTTATTGGCTAAACAAAATTATGATGTCAGAGATGCCTTTAGGCCAAATAAGACTGAATATGATGTCAGAGATGCCTTTAGATCCGGCGGAGAAGGAACGTCTTGACTATTGGTGATGTATTTGGCATCCAATTGACAACCTTATTTATCAGCACTCACCTACAAGTATTTTGAAGCTTTAATAGAGTGACTTTCAAAATAACATTCTATCATCACATTTTTAATTCTTGAACTAATTTGACCAATTGTCATTATGGTGTCAATTGTTTGTATATTTTGAGTTTTTCATCTAATGTGCATAAATGCTGATTAATCGTATTTTAGGTACATGGAGTTAGCATGGTTTTGAGTGATGGCCTAGAATGGTCTCCACAAAAGTTCAAAAGCCTTGTGGAACTCACGGACATGTTGCAGCTTCTTGCAACAGAAGGTGATTGTGTGGAAAGAATATTGAATGTTACTTAACCACCACAGGTAATATGGATCCGTTGGATTAATTGTTCGTACTTCTCCCTGACTTCATGGATTTTAATGAAAAATTTAAGAGCTCTATGAATAAAGGAGGCGGCGTTCGAAAAAATATTGAAATATAAATCCCAGGTAATCTTTTGATTTTGGTTTATTTCTAAAGTTTGTGTTTTTTTCTTTGACCTTTATTGTAAAAATAAAAGAATAGACATCCAGTATCAAGCCCAGTTTGAAAATGTGAAATTGCAGGCACCTATGCAGATTAGGGAGTTGAATATTGATGCTTAGCTTCTCAATATTCCAAAGTCTATTGGGAGGTTGAAATATTTGGAAAAAATTCTTGTAGAACAAATTATATCTTCCAGTTGGTCTGAATACTTTTCGAGATGAATTTTGTGGTCTGCAGTCTTTGAATTACTTGAAGTTATGGATTTGTTTAAAGATCAAGTCACTACTAGATTCCTTTGGAAATTTAAGTAACCTACAAAATATTTATTTGACCTACTACTCCCAATTGCAGGGGCTCCTCGATTCCCTTGGCGGCTTGGCGAGCCTCCGAACCCTTCACTTGGATGGCTGCTCCCAGTTGTAGGGGTTGTCTGATTCCCTTGGTGACTTGGTGAGCCTCCAATCTCTTTAATTGAACTATTTTTCCCAACTGCATGGGCTCCTAGATTCCCTTGGTGGCTTGGTGAGCTGCTCCTAGGTGCATGGGCTCCCAGATTCCCTTGGCAGCTTGGTGAGCCTCCAAACCCTAGACTTGGCCAACTGCTCTCAGCTCTAGGGGCTCCCTAATTCCCTTGGCGGCTTGGTGAGCCTCCAAACCCTTGACTTGGTCAACTGCTCCCAGCTACAGGGGCTCCTTGATTCCCTTGGCAGCTTGGTGAGCCTCCAAACCCTGGACTTGGCCAACTGCTCTCATCTGCAGGGGATCCTTGATTCCATTGGCGGCTTGACGAGCCTCCAAAGCCTTGACTTAGCCAACTGCTCCCAGTTGCAGGGGCTCCCTGATTCCCTTGGCGACTTGGAAAGACTCCAATCGCTTTACTTGGTTGGCTACTACCAGCTGCAGGGGCTCCTCGATTACCTTGGCGACTTGGTTAGCCTCCAATCACTTTACTTGGCCAGCTACTCCCAGCTGCAGGGGCTCCTCGATTACCTTGGCAGCTTGGCTAGCCTCCAATCACTTTACTTGGCCAGCTACTACTAGCTACATGGGCTTCCTGATTTCATTGGCCACGTGGCGAACCTCCAATCTCTTTACTTGGCCCGCTGCCCCCTGCTGCAGGGGCTCCCCGATTCCCTTGGCAGCTTGGCAAGCCTCCAGAAGATTGACTTTTCTGGCTGCTACTATTTGCATGGCTTCCCCAATTCCTTTGGAAAATTAACAAACATCCAAAAAATTGACTTGTCCAACTTCTCCCAGTTGCAGGGGCTTCCATATTCGATTTCTAGTAATCTAAAATATCTGTGCTTAGAAAGAGAATCATTGGAAATAACGTCATTCAATCTTCTGAGGAGCTTGGAGGAATTAGAGCTCGAATGTAGCTATGAAATTAAATTTTTTCCCGATTCCATTAGAATGTTGACTCAGTTGAGAAAGTTAAAAATAAAAAGGATGAAAAATCTTGGCATATTGAAGATAGATGATTCTTAGCCAAGGGAGGATTCTCAAAAAAGATGGAGGGAAAATTTAAACATTTAGCAATTCAAGAGACTCTCCGAAGGTATCCTATTCTGAAAATGTTTGCCTCAAATTTCAACACGTCAAAATTGAGGATTGTTATGATCTCTTGGATGTTGGAGAATTTCCAACATCCCTAATAACCCTAACGTTGAAGCATTGTGGCGCATTGAGGAAAGTAGGAGGACTTTCTGGTCTTTCAAAACTTCAAGCGCTGAACAATGAAGGGTGCATGGAATTGGAGGACCTACCATGTATTGAAACATTGGTATCTCTGCAGTGGTTGACTGCACAATAATGTGGCAAGTTGAAGAGAATACAGAGGCTGGCGCAACTGAGAGAGCTTCAAGAAATAGATATCGGGGAGTGCTTTGAGTTAGAAGACCTTCCAGGTCTTGAACATCTGATCTCACTGGAAACACTTTCTGCCTATGGATGTCCAAAACTGTAGTGGGATGAGAGAGTACTCGAGGAATTTCACCAAATATTGAATGGACCCTTACCTCACACTCCCAATGATGACTAGTTTCCAGAATTCCAGAGAGAGCTCTGGTATGTGCTGTGTCGTTCAGTTGTTTTAAATCATGTTTGAAACACAAAGGGTTTTATGTGTATCATTTATTAAGTTGTAGTGATATGAAGATTTATATTTATTTTATTTTATGATATACATTTTCATGATCAAAGTGGTCTGTGTAGTCTATGATAGTCCACTCATTTCTTTTCACATCTGGCTTTGTTTTCTTATGGATTCTTCATCTCATATGTGGTTATATATTTTTTTATACATAATAGTATGTCTTATTTTTATTTTCTTTTTTTGGTCTTCTATATTCTTCATATTATATGTGGGTATATCTTTTTTTTATACATAACATTATGCTTGTTTAAGATTTTTTGTTTTTGGTAGTCTAAAAAACTCACAAAATAACCTAGAAATTTCAATAAGATTATGAAAAATTCCAGCAAAAATTTTTAAAAATCTGAGTTACAGTAGTTAAAATTCCATATTTTGGGTGTCCTAAGGGTCTTTGATGGTTCTTGTCATGCCCCCATCCTTCATTCCCTCATTGGCGAGCCGTGTGGCACCGCCTAAACAACTAATTTTTCTTTTCGTCATTTTCCGAAGTACACCTTTCCAAGTTTTCCAAGTGTTAAAGTTCACTTATTAAAATATGTTTCATGTGAAATATAAAACATCTTCAGAAATATAGAAATGTGCACATAACCATGTATATAAATACAATTTTATAAATAATATGTATAAAATTGGCTTGCTTTTTTTTATACAGGCCAAGCACCTATTTTACATAAAATCATATTTCTGCATGACTTGACCCATCGCACATTCAGCCATGCTATCGGGGAGTCACATGACTCGACCCACACCCTGAACGCGTCCAACCCTATGATGGCTATCGTAGCGTTTAGTCACCCGACCCGCACCCGTGGTCATGACCGCGACTCGTTCATGGGTCGGGCACTCGAATGGACCGCAAACCCATCATGCTTTTCCCACAACCCGTGACCCGTGCCCTGCACTTTGCAACTCGTCTGACGAACTTAACTCACCGTCATTGCATGCCTGTGACCCACGCCATGCACGCGCTCGTTGCCTAAGCTGACCTACTTTCATTCGCACTTTTGTTGGCCCAACTTGCAAGTTCATCCTTCACCACTCTTGCAAGTCTAACGCTGTGGTAGAGTTGTGAATTGGATGATGTTGTCTGATGTCTCCAACCGTCTCTCTACCACCATATTAATACAATGACTCCACCGAATGTGAGGGTGTCGGGTGGCTCTCAGTGGACCCGAGCCGACCCGACCGTCGGTGCAAGCCCTCCACCATATCGCGTTTTGTAACGTCGGCTCGCCCACTTGGCTATGATGCGACAATAGCCGACGCGCCTATCAACGTTGTTCTGCCGTTATGCCAATACACGCTACTTATCCATTATGTCTCATCTCTGGGGTCATGGTATGACGAAATGCCTATAAAGTTGCAAGCTGCCCGATATGACTCGAGGTGCATGTGGGCATGCCCGTCCATTGTATTTCCTATGTGAGCTCGTGTGGGGCCCCCGACTCGCCCGAGTCAAGGAATGCTGACTCGTGGGCCTGACATACTCCCCCACCTTGAGTCATTGTTGTCCTCATAAATCCGCTAGACCTCCTCAACTGTTCATAAAACTCTGTTATCTCCTTTTTCCAATTCCACAGTGAATCCTCTGGTTTCAAACTCGAATCCTCTAGTTTGTCCCTCGACTGAATGAGAAACTTTCTTCGAGCATTGCTCCCAACTCCTGTCATACGAAGATCAAGGATCTTATCCAAAATTAAGTATGGTCTGTCAATGATCATTTGTAGACCTCTCAGTTGTGCTGCTCGCTCAGGGTGATCAGTATCAAGTCTTCTTTTCTTCAGTTGACTCATATAGAAGACATGATGTTTGGAACGCATATGGTCTGGAAGCTCCAATTCATATGCAACTTCACCAAATCTCTTCTTCACGTGGACTGGCCCATCATATCCTCTCGTCAAATACCTAGCAATCCATTTTGTAGATTTCATATTTCTGTGGTGTGAGTTTAGAGTTTCTAGGTTAGCAGTCCCCTTAGGTGGCTAAAACTGATCTCCGGTGATCCTCAGATAAACCACGTCTCCAACAATGAAGTGTGCATCCCTTCTATATTTGTCTACACATTTCTTCATTCTCCCTGCTACATCATACCGGTGCATCCATGGAAACTCCAAGGTCTCCTCCCATGCTGTCAAGAACCTCTTGGCATGAGGGCTCTTCCCAAATCCTCTAGGTAGCACTATATGCGGTACAACTAGCATCTGTCCATTGACCAACTCAAATGGATTATACCCTGTTATGGAACTCTTCTACATATTGTAGCTAAAAAAAGAAACATCCAGGAGTTGAGGCCAATTCTTCTTATCAGCCGTGACAAAATGTCTCAAGTAGTCTTCCAGCAATGTGTTAATGCACTCAGTTTTCCCATCTCTCTACGGATGGTAACTCGAACTCTGTAGAAATTTTGTCCCAACTAGCTTGAATAGGGTGTTCCAAAACTTCCTTGTAAAGCGTGAATCTCTGTCAGATACGATACTCAACAAGATCCCCCAATACTTCACAACGTGCTTGAAGAAAAGCTCAGTTGTATTCTCTTCTCCACATGGCATCTTTGTTGGAACGGAGGTGGCATACTTGGAAAAACAGTCTACAAAAACCATGATCATGTTATACCCCTGCACCACTGATAAGTGAGAAATGAAGTCCATAGAGACACTCATCCATGGTCTCTCTGGAATCGACAAAGGCTGCAACAATCCTCCCTCTCTCTGAGTATCTGATTTGTCCTCTTGACAAATGATGCACGTATATACATACTCATCCACTTCCTGCCTCATCATTTCCTAGAAGTATCCTCTCTCCAATAACGCCATAGCCCGGTGCTGTTGTTGGCCTATATTAATCACTATTGAATTGCTAAAATAGTACACATAAATTATCAATCCAGGGACGTCTTTTATTTCAATGACAGTTGCACTGTTTGTGCCGATACACCCAACCAGAAGCAATTCCAAATAAAATAAATCGTTGCTGAAGTAAATGCTGGAAGTAAATCGCTCATGCAAAAATAAAATTATCTACAGGACTGTAATCACACCTCAATTAATCTGTTCTAGTGCGCCACACAACAATTATCTAGGTGGTGTCTCTAATCTCATATGTGTAACAACATACAAAATATTGAAATTGAAGTGGATATATTCACAGCTAAAATAGCAGCAACAACATCTCTACTGATACATTAGCCAAAATACAAACACATATACACAAATACCTTAATCACTGCAATCCCTGCTAAGAAGGAGGGCCCTTCCTCCCTAGCAGGGTGCAGGTAGAGAAAGAACTTAACGGAAACTAAATCGAATAATGCATGTAACAGAAATAAGAGGATAATATGTATTAATATGAGCAAAATTACAGAGCCAAAATAATGTTGTTCTCCACTAACCTTTCGACCTCAAGGGCTGATAACTATATAGTGGTTACATCTCAGAAAAACAAGGGATAGATCAGTCATGAAAATCTTATGATTCTCATGCTGATCGAAATAGAATACATATTGTTATAACCACTTCTTAATAAAAGTATGACTGGAACATTATAGATTACAATCAAAACTGCCCATAGGCTATTATCCAAAAATATAATGCTTAATAACTTCTGCATCTATC
The DNA here is from genome assembly GCA_034641835.2 of Pinus albicaulis. Taxonomy (NCBI): domain Eukaryota; kingdom Viridiplantae; phylum Streptophyta; class Pinopsida; order Pinales; family Pinaceae; genus Pinus; species Pinus albicaulis. The sequence continues at coordinate 93,264 of JAXQQM020080721.1, read as the reverse complement.
ATGATAAATCAAATTTGTAGCGTAACAACTAGAGGATAGGTCAGCAACAGGAGTTGACGAGATCCAGTCAGGGGTACAACTGTATTAACAGTTTGCCAACAGGTCTATAACAGCAAAGTGTAATAGCATTTCGCTAGCAGGTTTGTAACAACAAAGTGTAACAGCATCATGGTGTAAAAATCTCACTGTAATAGCACACCCTTAACTACTCCTGTATGCATCATGCTCAAGATCTTTTGTGCTACAAATGACATCTGGAAAGACAACACAAAGACCATAGATCTTCTCCAATCATTCATCCTCAATTAGTCATAAAAAGGTACGATATATAATAATAGTTGATGAAATGGCAGAGTAATGAAAATAAGGTGAAACATCACAAGTTAGGATAGAAAAATAGGAAAAAGAGGCAAATATAGTCCCATTGGTTATAGTCATGAGGAAAAATAGGGAAAACAAATGTAGGAAAAGTGTGAAAAACTGGCACCCAACATCTTCCCCCAAACTGAAACACTTGCATGTCCTCATGCAAACTCATCTCTCATCGGAATATCTCTTGTGTAGGTCGGTGAGATCATAAGCACCAGCTGTATCTTCATTTACAGACCTGTACCCCCGATTGGCCATCAACTGTCATACCCAGGACTCTGATTCATACTTGCTCATTTCATAATTACTCTGATAATCCTCAATTGGTAGCCAAATTGAAGGAAACTTGAATCTCAATCCGTGCCACAAAGCACCAAGGGATTGTACTATCTGTGGATACACTGGTACATGTGTAACAGCCACCATGAAATTCTGGAATGCAAATGGGTCCCCCTTCAGTAGCTCAACACTGCTGGCTTCTGTGCATTTCAATCACCCAGTCAAGGCTCAACTCTTCAACATTGAGAACTGATTGAGGCAGAAGTTCACAATCCTTATTTTGTAAGTGGTAGTCGGTTCCTTTATCCCAGGAGTAAGTTCAACATTCTCCTAAATTCCCGCCTTAACTCGGCGGTCCGTCTTGGTTCTGCACGGAGCCATAATTCCATATTCTCCTCATTAGCATCCATAGATTTGATGGCCAAATGCCACTCAATCTGATTCTTCATGAAGGACACAAAAGCTCGCAACTGAAGATTCCCCATATAGGAGAATATTGTCACAACCATTTTCATACTCACATGCTCAGAAATTATATTTTGTAAGAATAACTTGCACAGTAGGCTTTGTTCATCAAAATCGGAAGCACAAAAAATATCTAAGAATGTGCGAGTGGAAGAACATAAATAGGGTTTGTCCTCCATAACAACTTTCATCTAGAACAGGAAGTAACGTTCCCACAGAAAAATAGGATAGGATGGGGAAGGCTTCCTGCACCCCAACAAATTGAGGGTGAGATCATGAAGTTTTTGCCTGTCTATGGTAAGATCCCGAACCTACTACTGTAACAACAGCAGTTGTTCCTCCTGTTTCTTCAGAGATTCCTTCTTCTTATAATTCTCCCATCCTTTCTTCAACTTTTTTTCATCCATTTTTTATGTAGGGCGTCTATCTCCCTCTGATGTTCTTTCAGTGAAATCATCCCCTCCCAAAGGGAGATTTCTTCCTGTTTCCACTTTTGTAATTCAGAAATTAACAAGATTTTCTAAGAACTCTATCCCAATATGGGACCGACGTTCTTCTTCATTCAATATCAACATCAATAATGGGTGTAACAACCTCTACTGAATGGGGTTGTTCCACCTCTATTGTTGGTTCTTATGAAACAACATCTTCCTCAGTGGGTTCTTGTGTATCAGCCCCTTTGTTTCCACCTAGAGTAGCCTCTGTGTCCATTGTTGTTTCTTCTACAATAGCAGTGGCCTCCATAGGTTCTTGTGTATCAGCCTCTAGGTCAATTATTATAGGGGGCTCTACTTTAACTGTTGGTTCTTGTGTAACAGCAGTATCCTTATCAGGTTCTCGTGTAACAGCCTCTTGCCATTCTGTTTCTATTTCCATTGGGCTGATGTTTTCCCCACAAACCTTATATCCCGCCTCTATTAGTTCTTGAAAACATGTTGTGCATATAGACACCAAGATTTCCTTCCCCTCAAATAGTCTTTGCTTCAATTCTTCATTTTCCTTTCTTAGATTTTCAAGTTCTAAAAATAGGACATGGGTTTTGTCCTTACCTAATGTGGAGGGTTGCCTTTCCTCCTATGATACTTTTTCTACTGTTTGCTTTCCAGTCGTAGGAAAAGGTTCTGTAGGTATGCTAAATTTAACCCTATTTTTTGGTCGTCTATCCCCTATTGCTTCATTAGTAGGTTCTTTCCAAATTATGACTTTGGCAGGCCGAGTCTCGGTTTCCGCTTCTGCTTGACTTCCTCCCGAATTCATGCCTGTTTCCCTCAGCTTGTCCTTAGCCTCTTTCACTTGAATTCTTCCCAAGTCTTTCCTTACTGGCCTAGGGCATCCAGCACGATCAATTTGATGAGTCTGTGATTGGTCACACATGTTTCCGGGTGTGCTGATGTCTTTACTACTGCCACCATATGCTTGATGTTCCCTAATAAGTAGAATGGAAGATTAATCTTTTGCTGGTGCCAAAGGTGATTAAGTAGAGGGAAGTGATAGTTAAACACTATCGTATATGTTCCCTCATAAGTGATATATTTGATTAAAACCAAGGCAACATCTGCCCATGGCTGAGGGAGAGAAAACTTGTCAATTCCTCTCCCTTTCTTCTCCTTCTAGGAAGTCTTCTTTCAAGGAGGGGTCATTGATTTTTGTGTTAAACCACCTCTTTCCCTCTATTGGCAATGTAGTTACTGGGGCAATTACCTCTTCAGTCACCTCAACTTGCAGACTCCTAACTCGTGTCTGATTGTTGTTCAAATTTTGAGCGAATTTGGTTGCCACCGCCTCGTCCGAGCCTTCTAGCTTCTGGAAATACTCAATCCATCCAGTGTATCTGAATATATGGTAGGCTTCTGGAAAATTCTGCAAAGTTCCCATAGAATCAGGCTTGTACCTAACTGATGCTCCACCCATACTGATGTTGTTTCTGAATTCGTATCTTACTGCTCAACCCACTGTAATATCACTGCATTGCTCACTTCTTCTCGGTGTCTCTACTTATCCCAATTGACAAGTTTGCAATGAGGATACAAGGCTTCATTCAAGAAGGTTGATGGGAGGCGACATATTTTATGGATTACTAAATCGAACCTCAACTCACTCTTCATAAATGTCTCGTTATGGAAATAATGGGTTCTAGTACACACGCTCTTTCGAGCCAGATTTAGTCATCATCGGAATTTGTGCTATTAATTGGGTGCATGCGGATTTGATAGAGGTTTATGACTATGAATTTTTTCAATGATTTCAAGACATATCCCCTTCCCCGCCTTATTGGTGATGGTCACTCATGGTTGTCATGGGAATATCCTTACTTTTGCCAATAATCACCAAATCATAGATGATGACGTTACCTTTTGAATGACATACCTGAGATGATGTGGAGGAAGATTTAAAATTGGCAGCATACTGCTTGCAATGCTTGTGTTATTTCTTTTGGCTAGCACAATTATTGTTGGTATGGGATGAAACATAAGAAACAATGTTCATGGCTATCGGTTGTTACATGTGTAACAGCCAAGACAACCCTTAGATTATTCTTCAAAAAAACATAATAATTAGGAGAAACTGGTATAGAAAAGAAAATCAACTGAATACCATCATCTTATAAATGGATCGAGAAGGGAAGATGATGTTTCAGGGAGAAAAATATGGGTGTAACAACCGCAACAGGATTTGTTTTCAACTGTTACAAACTGTATGACTGTGCCCTGGAAAGAGGTTTTCACAGTTAGATTTATTATTTTCGTTTTATTTTATTTTATTTTTGCTATATATAACAGGTGTAACAGCTGCCTCAAGGGTGGTTTTCAGCTGCTACATTTATTGGGATTTCAATTTTCAGGCTGCATAGGAGAATGTTCCCCTGCTATTGTAACATGAAGATCAGAGTTTGTGACAATGTTAACAAATGATTACTTCGAAATGGGTTGATGATATAACCTTAGATGGTTCCCATTAACCAGTAACAGTTTCTAAGCACTATTGATGGTGACCAATTGTATAGTCCCATATTCAAAGACTGTGTCCACTTCGTAAGGACCTAGCCATCTGGTGCAGAGCTTGCCTTTGAAATCCTTGAACCTTGAATCATACAAAAGAGCCCCATATTTGGAACTTTTTCTTCTTATTAAACCCATCATGCCATCTAGCTCTTTGTTGTTGAATGATCTTTGTCCGTTGAATAGCAACCAGTCGTTTCTCTTCCAACTCATTGAGCTAGTTTAGTCTTTATGTCTGTGCCATAATTAAGTTGAGATCGACCTACAATGTTGTTCTTAAAGTCTTTATTTCAAAATCTATGGTAAATAGAGGATTCTTACCATACACCAATTCATATGGTGAGAAGCCTGTAGTATTCCTCCATGTTGTCCTATAAGCCCACAGTACCTCTAGAAGTTTCTCGGCCCAGTTTTATCGGTGGCTGGCTACTATCTTTGTTAAGATTCCCTCAATGACTTTATTGGTGCTTTCCACTTGAACATTTTCTTGTGGGTGATTCGGTGAAGTGATTCTGTGATGAATTTTCAACCAGCTTCTTGATCAATTGAGATGTGAACTGAGGTCCCCCATCTGTCACTATCACTCTAGATATTCCAAAGCGAACAAAAATATCTTCAAATAGGAAGTCTAAAACATCCTTCTATGTTTCTCTAATTAGTGCCATTGCTTCAACCCGCTTTGTGAAATAATTGGTGTAGACCAATATGTATGATTTTTGCTACGATGAAGGATTAATTGGCCCCACAAAGTCTAGGGCCCATTTCTCAAATGGTTCTATCACTATATGAGGCTGTAATGATACCTCATCTGATTTCAGGGGCTGGCCCACCCTTTGGTAGCTATCACATCCTTTCACAAACTTCTTGGCATCCTGGAATATAGTTGGCTAGTAGTACCCTATTGAGAGTACTTTATATCATGTCCTTTTGTCAGCGAAGTGCCCTCCACAAGGTTCCTTATGACAAGCCTTCAAGATCTCAAATACCTCATCTTCTCTAACACATCACCTAATCTGAAAATCTGGCCTAGTGTGATAGAGATCGCCTTCTATCCAGGAGTAGGTAGCACTTTGTTGTATAATATTCCTTCTTTCCTTGGAAGACAATTGGTTTGGGAATTTTCCTGTAGCAAGGTAATTAGATATATCTACATACCATGGTGAGTGAGTAGAAATGGAAAAAAGATACTCATCTAGAAAAGAGTCCTTAGTGGCAATGCAATCATAACTTATAGTTAATCTAGAAAGAAAATCAGCAACTACATTATCTTTTCCGAGTTTATATAGAATAGTAATATCAAGTTCTTGTAACAACAATAGCCATCTTGTAGCTCTACCATTAGTAACAGGTTTGTTCATCAAAAATCGAATTGCAGCATGGTCAGTGTGTACAAATACTTGACACCCGGTGATGTAGTGCCGAAATTTGTTGATAACATGCACTACTGCTAGGAATTCCTTCTCAGTAACAATGTCTTTGAGTTCTGCCGAAGTTAGGTTCTTATTGATGTAATAAATGGCGTAAGGTTTCTTCTCCTCTAGCTGCCCCAGAAAAACACCCATAGCTATGTCATATGTGTTCACAACAATATGAAATGGAAATTCCCAATTTGGTCCTCGTAAAATAGGTGCTGCTATTACACAATTTTTTAAATTTAAGAAGGTCTGCTCACACTTCCCTGTCCACACAAATTCCGCATCTTTCATGAGTAATGAAAACAGAGGAGATGCAATCTTTGAAAATTTCTCTATAAATCTCCTATAGTATCCTGCATGTCCCAAAAAACTACGTACCTCTTTTGGAGTCTTAGGGGCCGGTATTTTCGAGATTACCTCAATTTTTTCAGGATCTACCATTCCATATGCCGAAATGAAATGTCCCAGCACAATTCCCTCGGTCATTATCATGTGGCATTTCTCTGTGCTCATAGCAACATTAGTTTTTTCACAACGTTCCAACACTTTTTCCAAGTTAGCTAATGTTGTCTCAAAGGAATCCCCGTAGGGTGTAAAATCATCCATAAATATTTCAAGGGAGTCATTCAAAATATTGGAAAAAAATACCCAATATTTCCCTCTGAAAGGTTGCTGGTGCATTACAGAGGCCAAAAGAAAGGACTATGTATGCAAAAGTACCCCATGGACAAGTGAAGGTTGTCTTGTCTTGGTCTTTCGGGGAAATCTATATTTGATTATAGCCACTAAACCCATCTAGGAATGAAAACATTTTTTTCCTAGAGAGAGTATCCAAGACTTGGTCAATGAATGGTAAATGAAAATGGTCCTTTTGAGTGGCCTTGTTAAGCTCTCTATAGTAAACACAGACTCTCCATTTGTTTCTCTTTTTCAGAACTATGACAAGCGAAGACACCCACTGGATGTCAGAAATGGGGTACATGAAATTAGCATTAAGGAGTTTCTACAATTCTTATTTCACTATCTCCTTAAGTGCAGGGTTCATTCAGCGTTGCAGTTGCCTAATTGGTTTGTAGTCCTCTTTAAGGTAAATGCGGTGAGTGCATAGGCTAGGATGGATTCTTTTCATATCCATATAGTCCCATGCAAATGCCTTTTTGTATTTCTGTAGCAGCTGTATCAACAATATGTTTTGTTCATTAGGATTTATGTTTAAACATTTCCCAGGTTCAATTTCAACGGGACTGTTGATAATATGAGGAGTGGTTTTCGAATGTTCAATAATTGCAACATTTACCTCATCTTCTTCCCCCAAATTTCCAATGGAGACAATAGAGAGTGAATTACTAATAAAACCATTAATGATATCATCCTTTGTTTCATCATTAAAGTATTATGATTTTCCAAGCATGAGAAGAGGTAGGGAAAGATCAGATTCAGGTGCAAATTCGTCCCACTAGGGACTACTCAAATCCATATGAGGTTTTGCTGGGGGATAAAGATTCAGGTTCTGAGTGGCCTGTCCATCTGAGATCACCATAGATCCGTACCTACATCTGATATATGCGTCTTCAGTGGCCAGCCATGGTCTTCCCAAAATTAAAGGATAACCCCCTAGGTTGGATTTGGTTTGTAAAATGAGAAAATCAGTCAGATAATTCCAAGAAGCCACAGTGATAACCACATCTTCTTTCATTCCATCGAGCTTGACATGAGACCTATCTGCTAATTCAAGCACTGTGGGTGTAGGTCTAAGCCCATGAAGTCATATGGAGATGAAGAGGTCTTTAGTCATGACATTAATGGTTTCCCCTAGATCAATCAAATTATTGGTTATAGGTTGATTATCAATATGGAAAATCACTGTAGGGTTCCTTGGGTCATTATGTTTAGTCAGCAAAGGTTGATCAATCATGAGATCAGACAATTTCCCCATAACATGGATAGTAGCAGGGTCTTTATATGCCTCACTATTTTAGCATAGATAGGTACTTCCTTAAGAGCTTGTAACAGTGGAATCTACACATACAAATTTTGCAGTTCCTTGAGGAATTCGGATTTAGGTTGTGAGACCAACCCAGTTTCAGTTAATCATTAAGGGTGTGGAGGATTCTGAATGCTAACAGCTGAGTCAGCTATCATAGATGCACCAACCCTGCTCGGATTGGTTGTTGTAGGAACAGTCGATCCTCCCAAGCTGGCTGCTACAGATGTAGTAGAAGGTGTTGTATCAACTATTACATGTGTAACAGCTGCCTCAAAATCGCCCATATCCTTTCTAGGTGACTCACATTCTTCGGTAATAATAGGAGTATGCTAAGATCTGATTACTTTCCCTGATCAAAGCTGAACCTCGTTAAGTCCGATAGGAGTAATAAGATAAGTTTGGAGGGTAACCAGAGCATCCATGCTCTGGGATGCCTTATTATTTGGATTGGGGTTAGGTTGCACAGGTAATTGGGGTCAGACATATTGTGTAGGATTTTGAATAGAAGGTAGATGTAACTACTTCTGCTGTATTGGTATTGGAGGGACTACTGGACCTTGGCCATTACTTCTCCAGTTCGGACCCTGAGGATTGGGTTGTGATGGAGGATATTGCATTGGTGGAGGAGATGGCCATTAGTTCCATGGTGAAGGAAATTGTGTTACGGAAGGAGTAGGATACTGTGATGGACATTGTTGACTATTATAAACATTATTCCAAGGATAAAAAGAGGAAAAATCCGAAGGCATACCTATAGGTCGTGGCTGCCATGGTCTCTTTGATCCGATGAAATAAGAATATTGGACATCCTTGCTTGATCCTTGAAGTACCGCCTTCAGTCTGGGAAATTTAGGACACTAATTCGTAGAATGTGCCAACTCATAGATGTTGCACAGACTAACACTATTTAGTCCACATTCTCTTTCCAAATGTTTATTTTTGCATTAGGGACAGAATATTGCTAAGGCTGCTTCAGCTTCTTCTTGTGCTTTCTTAACTTGTACCGTAGTGATCTGGGAAGAGAGAGTGCTAAGGAGGTTGGTTTCAAAATCCCCAAATAAATTCCCGATCTCTAATCTGGTTACTCCTCCACTTATGGACTTCTGTATCTGGACTAAAGGGTCCCGAACTGAAACTTTCCCTTTGATTGATCCTCTTAAGCTACGCATGAAAAGCTTCATTATTTCGTCAAGCGGTTCTTGCAATATGTCCCCTTTTCTCGATAGGTTCAGATGCTCCAGAAAATCATCTCTTATACCTCTTAAGAATATTGGCTTTATAATTTCCAGGTCTAAGTTACTGAACTTAGACCTTTGTAAATTGTAGTGAAATTTCTCCATATAGTCTTCTAGGCTTTCCTCCTCCTTCTATGCAATTATGAAAATATCATCCTGTTAGAAAATTATATATATTACAGAGCAATGAAACACATAAAATATGCGGAAAACACAAGCACACAAAACACATAAAACCAGAGAGACACAAATATACATGGTTCACCTATTTTGGGCTATGTCCACCCCGAACAGCCAGTCCTTCCTTTCTATTATCCAGCAAAATGAGGAGACACAACCTACAGTAGATCCGCTATAATATCCTCTGTTCTCTCTCACAGTCTCCCTATCTGTTTCTCACTCTGAGAATACACATACAATCCACAACCGCAATACAATACCCTCATACAAAGTGAGGGGTTGCTTTCTAGGGAAAAAAAAACCCTAAACTAAACATAACTTCTATCATCAGATCATCCACCTAATGAACGGCCCAGATTGACTAGAAATTACTATACTTTTACAAGGCAATTTTACATCTATTTTTAGCTTCGAGGTGCTGCCCCCGAAACCCCCTGCCAGGGGGGGCTCCATAAAGTCACAGCTGCCCCCCCTGGACCCCCCAGGCAGCGTTTAATTATGGGTGGCATTGCTGCCCCATTAAGGTACAGGGGTCCAATGTTGTGATAAAAAATAAACAAGATAATTAGGCTTCACACCTAACACGTCCTTCAAACTCCTGGTTCGATAGTTATCTTGATACTTAAGGAGGAAGGCCTCCCTCATGTCATTCCAAGTTCGAATTGTGCCCACACCCAGTCTCATGAACCATCTTAATGCTACTCCTTTCATAGTAGCAAGGAATAATTTCAAATTCTGGGCATCTGAAGTGTAGTCATAACCTCTACACAAGACATCGAATTTAAATAGAAAGGTATCAGGGTCTTCAAAAACCATCCCTTGAAAGAATGGTAAGGATGATAAAGGAATATTATTCATAGGAGCCTCATCCTGTGTCACTACTATTGGGAATTCAAAAGTAACAGAGCTATCTGTCTTGACATTCTTGTCCCCCATGGATGATTCTTCCTGATGGGATGAAATGACCTCAGAGTGTACTGGAGATTGAAAAATAAAAGGATCAGGTTGTTTCAAGACCAACTGTTTAACACCACTACCAACGTCCAAATGATGATCAATTAAATGTTGTTCCTCAGGTCCTTGATTCTCCCCATTGGTCTCTTCATGTCCTTTAATTCTCAGATCCTGATCAATAATTTTCCACTGGTGTTTTGAATCTGGAGTCTTAATATCAGGAGTTTATATGTTGTTCGAAGGGTGGTGAGGTCCAGACATGGAAGACATCGATGGCCTAACCTTTGATATGGTACTACTTTCTCTGGTCCTTTCTTGCTATTATCTCTATATGACGTGGATTGTTCCTTTTCTACCCTTGAGATCAAATCTCCAAAGAATGTCTTTCTTCCCAAATATGCACTCTTCTTTTCCTTCTTACGACCCATCTTTCTTGTAGTCAGTAGAGTGGGGGGTGTTTGTAGATGTTGATGTCGTCCTATCGGCACACAAGGGCCCTATGTGTATCAATTCATCCTATAAGTGCTTCAGTTTCTATAGTAGTGAGCCTGCTCAAGTTCATTAGAGCGATGCACAGGTTCTTACCTCTTGTATTACCGCCCAACGATTGTATATTTGAAGACACCCTAAAAGAACACCCAAGAATTCAAACTTTTAAGTGTCCCAGCAAGACATTGGTGAGCCAGCTCAAGTTCGTTAGAGCGATGCACAGGTTCTTACCTCTCGTATTACCGCCCGACAATTGTGTCGCTAGAGACACTCTAAAAAAAACAAAATGCCCAAAAATTCACTCTCCTAAGTGTCCCAGCAAGACATTGGTGAGCCCGCTCAAGTTCGTTATAGCACTGTGCAGGTTCTTACCTCTCGTCTTACATCCTGCCAATTGTGTCGCTCGAGACACTGTAAAAAAACAAAATTCTCAGAAATTCACACTCCTAAGTGTCCCAGCAATACATTGGTGAGCCCACTCAAGTTCATTAGAGTGTTGCACAGGTTCTTATCTCTCATCTTACTGCCCGACAATTGTGTCGCTAGAGACACTCTAATAACACACAAAAATTGCACCTCTAAGAAACAACACTGATTGATTGGATTGTCACTGCCATCCCCGACAACGATGCCAAAATGTTGTGTTGTATTAATCACTATTGCATGACTAGAATAGTACACATAAATTATCAATCCAGGGACATCTTTTATTTCAATGACAACTGCACTGTCTATGTCGATACACCCAACCATAAGCAATTCCAAATAAAAGAAATCATTGCTGAATTAAATACTGGAAGTAAATCACTCATGCAGAAATAAATTGATCTACAAGACTGTAATCACACTTCAATTAATATGTTCGAGCACACCACACAACAATTATCCAGCTGGTTTCTCTAATCTCATATGTGTAACAGCATACAAAATATTGAAATTGAAGCGGATATATTCACAACTGAAACAACAGCAACAACACCTCTACTGATACATAAACCAAAATACAAACACATATACACAACTACCTTAATCACTGCAATCCATGCTAAGAAGGAGGGCCCTTCCTCCCTAGAAGGGTGCAGATAGAGAAAGAACTTAATGGAAAATAAATTGAATAACGCATGTAACAATAATAACAGGATAATTTGTATTAATATGAGCAAAATTACAGAGCCAAAATAATGTTGTTCTTCACTAACCTTTCGACCTCAAGGGCCAAGAAATATATAGTGGTTACATCTCAGAAAAACAATGGATAGATTAGTCATGAGAATTTTATGATTCTCATGCTGATCGAAATAGAATACATATGGTTATAACCACTTCTTAATAAAAGTATGACTAGAAAATTATAGATTACAATAAAAACTGCCCATAGGTTGTTATCCAAAAATACAATGCTTAATAAATTCTATAGCTATCACAATAAACCATAGTTGTAACGTAACAGCTAGAGGACATGTCAGCAATAGGAGTTGATGAGATCCAGTCAGCGGTACAACTATATCAGCAGTTCGCCAGTGGGTCTGTAATAACAAAGTGTAATAACAGTTTGCCAGCGGGTCTGTAACAACAAAGTGTAACAACATCATGGTGTAAGAAGCTCGATGTAGCAACAAACCCTTAATTACTCCTGTATGCCTCATTCTCGGGATCTTTTGTGCTACAAATGACATTTGGAAAGTCAACACAAAGACCATAGATCTTCTCCAAACATTAATCCTCAATTAGTCATAAAAAGGTACAATATATCATAATAATTGATGAAATGGAAGAGTAATGAATATAAGGTGAAACAACACAATTTAGGTTAGAAAGGTAGGAAAATGAGGCAAACATAGTCACATTGGTTATATTCATGAGGCAAAATAGGGAAAAAAAATGTAGGAAAAGTGTGCAAAACTGACACCCAACAGCTGCCCCAGGTGGCCAGCTGAAGCTGATTTGTGGCACTCCTTCAAAAGGTTCCTCCTAAGTCCTGCTGACTTTGGAATGTAGAGTCGATTCCCATAGAACAAGAAGCCATCTTGTAAGTGAAACTTATGTGTCTTCCCTTCCTTTACCAACTTCAAGCTAAACTCAACTTGTGTATCTACCTCCACACTAGCTCTGAGTCTATCTTGCATCTCTGTAGACATGTTGACCTTACTTCTTGTCCTGTCAGGTCGGTCTTCTTCTTCCAATGCTACTAGTTGTGCCTTTCTATTGAGGGCATATGCAACAACATTGAGTTTACCATCCTGTACTCGAGTCATGTAAAAATCTGCCAAGAAGTCTTGCCAACGAGCTTTCTTCGCTGACAGCTTCGGTTGTGATGCAAAATAACTTGCTGCAACGTTGTCAGTCTTGAAAATGAATGGTTTCCCCCACCAAGTAATGTCTCTAAACATGCAGATGATGAATGATGGCTGTCATTTGTTTCTCATGGATCGAATATCTACGCTTTCTATCCTCTAATTTTCAACTTTCATAAGCCACTAGATGCCCATCCTACAATAGAACCCCTCCAACTGAAAAATATAATGCATTAGTGTGAACCTCAAATGGTTTCTCAGAATCAGGAAGCCTCAATATCAGTGATGTCACCATCCTTCTCTTCAGCTCTTCAAAAGCCTCACGACACTTCTGTTTCCATTCCAATCGCTTCCCCTTCTTCAAAAGGTCTGTCAGTGGTGTAGTTATCTTGGAATTCCCTTCTACAAAATTTTGTTAGTACTTGTTCATCCCCAAGAAAACTCTCATATCATGGACATTCTTCGGTTCCACCCAATATTTTATGGCCTTGACTCTTCTTGGCTCCATCTATATGTGGCCTTGTCCAACAATGTGGCAAAGGAATGGAATCTTATTCTGGGCAAACATACACTTGGACTTCTTCAAGTATAGCTAATTTCCCTTCAACGCTTCAAAGACCAATGCCAAATGCTTCTTATGATCCTCCATGTTATCACTGAAAATCATGACATCATCAAAGTACACCACCACAAAGGTGTCAAGGTATGGACGAAGTATATCATTCATTTACGTGCAGAATGTGGTTGGACCGTTGCACAACCCGAATGGCATGACTAGGAATTCAAAGCTTCCATATCTCGTCACAATTGCAGTCTTCTTCTTGTCTCCTTCAACTATCTGCACCTGATAGTACCCTGTCTCAAGTTGAGCTTGGAAAACACTCAGGCTTTTGCAAGCTTGTCGAAACAATCTATTGCTAGCGATAGAGGATATTTGTTCTTTATCGTTTTCTTATTCAATGCACAAAAATCACAGCATATCCGCAACTCATTCGTATCCTTATTTCTTTGGAACAATACTGGAGCACCATAAGGGGACCTTGAATGTCTAATGAAACCTGCTTCGGATAAGTCCTTCAGATGCCTCTTCAACGCTTCGAATTCTAGCCCTGAAAGTCAATAGGAAGCTTTGGCTAGAGGTTCCTTCCCCGACTCTAGCTCAATAGAATGGTCCACTGCACGTCTTGGTGGTAGTACTTTCTGAAGCTCATCAGGCATAAGATCTGCATAACGCTTCAGTACATTGGAAATCTTGATAGAAATAGGCATCCCCACTCCATCATCAGTCTCGACTCCACAAATAACTGTTGCAAATGTCTCGATCCCTGGGTCCTTCATAGCTTTGTTCATACTTAGTGTAGAAACCTGCTGCACAGTCACTTCCATACGTTGCACATGAGTAGGTAAAGTCCACCATCGTGAGTCCTTCCATAATGCTATCTCTCTGTTGGAATGCATAACAACTACTTTGTTACCCTTCAAAAATTCCTACCCTGTTATAGGTCAATTTGGGCATCATTCCAATAACCTGGTTAATTGGGCATCATCTCTAGGACCGATGACTAAGGGTCTATCATTCCCTATCATTTCAAGTTGCTACATGCTCTAAGGCAAGAACAAGACAAATCAAGCATGACTTTCATCAAGCAAAGGTTTCCAAGGTTTGAAGTTTATTATATAGCATATGAGAGCTCACGAACGCTGCCTCTAAGGGGACTAAGTGCATTGCATATGCAGGTAACCCCATGCAAGGCTACTTTGCAAAGCACTTCCCAACATCTATGGGTGTATTGGTCACATTGGGAGAAAAATTCTCATTGTTCTAGAATCTCCACTTGGCCAGTTCCTTCTAGAAGAGTTCACATGTTTCAAGCCTCGAATCCAAGTGTCCATTTGACATCTACATGACAGGGAACATGTCTTGCCTATTATTGGAAAGTCATTGATTGCAAAACAACCTTTAGTTCATCTATAAATTGACACAAATATGAGTGTTTGAGAAGGAATAATTTGAGTAGAGAAATGCTGGAGGATTTTCAATTGAGAGCTAGATTTGTGTAACAGCTGCTAGAGAGATTTATATTGTGATGGGGCTGAGGATCGATGCTAGAAGGGTCACTTCAAATCAATCATTTGGTTGTAACCTCTCCTTCTATCATCAATAAAGAATACAACTTACTTTTCCCTATATACATCTGTATTGGCTTTGATTTTTCATATTGCAAGATCTTAGTTGATGTATATTGTTTATGCTTTATTGATTTAGCTAACTAACTTGAATAGACATCTGTATTATTGCTATCTTTTGCTGTTTTAGTGTTCTTTCTTGAAGGAAGTATTTTTCCTACAAACTGCTTGAATTTGAAGCTACAATGAAAGAGACAGAAGGAGTCATTTAGAAGCGCTTGGATTAGAAGTAAGCCTCTAATCCTTTTTGTGTGTCTGCACTGAGTTAGGAAATGTAGTCGTATAGTCTTTAATCTATTGTTCTAGACTGTCATCTGTCTATGGAAGTGCGTTTTATCCGTAATTCGCAATTTTGGCCCAACAAATTGGTGACTCCACTGGGGAGAATTCTCTTAGATCTAGGTGACTTAGCCTCTGATTTTCTTTATTTATCGACCTAGTAGTTGTTACACACAAAGATTAAAACTTTTCAAAGCCAAATTTGAAAAGACAGTGAGTTAAAAAGTAGTATTTTTCTTTATACACTACGCCCAATGCACCCTTAGACAGGCAACATTGCTTTTCATAGCACTGTTTCCCTTTCAGGACTACATTGTGGAGCAGTATCTCCCCTTGGAGACTGCGTTGACTCCTGAAACCACCCAGATTCCTTTGAATTTGCCTTTGCAATTTGCTTCAGTTTGTTTTCTGCTGTGTTTTGAAAAGTTTGATCCTCATATTGACCAATAACTCTATATACTTCTTCCTCCTTTGATTGAAAATTTGTTCAATGTTTGTTTTATTTTTTTTTCTTTATCACTAACAAGTTGATTTCAAAGTATTTTTTATGGTCTCATTAAGAATCATTTGCTTTCGAAATGGGAAATTGTCGTAAAATCTTCATTTCCTTGATAGGAGAAATTGTTGTTGAAATCCTCATTTTTCCTTCAAAAGAGAAATTGTTGTTTGTATTGTTCATTTCTCGAAAGTAAAGGGCATTTGAATTGTTGATTTAGTGCTCCTGGTTTCTTTTCTACATTCATAACATTAAGGAAAATGAAAAGAAAAACTTTCATTTGCATGTAGGATTTTTGTTTGTTTTGCAAAAAGGAACATTAGGAAATCTACATTTAGTTTATGATCATTGATTTGTTTTGCTCATTGGTTTGTTTGCTCACAAATTATTTGCTCTCTTTCCTTAGTAGCTAGGTTTTTCATTGAAAAACCTGAAAGTGAAATATTGCTTATCATTTTTAGTTGCATTTTAGGAATTTTCCAATATATCATCGCGATGAACCTTTGAAAGGCAAATTTTAAGCAAGATAAACATAAAATTAATCTCAATTTACCTAACAAAGCATTGGAACCATAACGATAGCATTTAGAAGGTCTAGGCTAGAGACATGTTCCAACATCGTAAAACATAGCAGCTATCGTTAACTTGTCTATGATACATTTCGAGTGTGATATCTCACTCCACATACATAAGTATATTGTAGATCGTCCACGTACTTTCAGGTATATCGGGTGGTGTTATAGTACGATAAGTATAAAGGGGTGCTCTCACTGTGCGGTTTCGCATCAGACAACACTAATACGAACTTGGGCCTCCACTTACCTTCGGGTATATTTGGGAGGACAAATTTTAGGTGCTATCTATCCATAGTGAACCGAGTCGACCACCTTGTAAATTGTGATACACCGAACACAACATTTGGGGAGATTGTCTTCCCATACTTCTTGGTTCGCTAGGAGGTATTCTGTAGTTCACAGTTTCCTGGTAAACCTTTTGCCTAGAATTACCCTTTTATTTTGTTTATTTTTTTTTGGTTAAAATAAATCAGTAATCGTGGAAGAAAAAAATCCTTTCCCCCGTCATTCGCGTAGATTAGCTTTCAAACCACCTTTACCGCTAGAAGTTACTTCTGGTAGGCGAAGGCGATCATGATCTTTGGAATCAAGTACAATTCGTACTTCTGATGAAACATCATTTTCCAATAAACCAGAGTTAGCTCAAGTTGTTTCTACATATCCTGGTTCATCTACTGTTGTCGAAATGGAGTCTTCATAGCTACCCATGGTCACGATCCATCATATTAGTGAGACCATACCTCCTGGACCCAGCGTTGTTCAACCAAAAAATGATCCAGATCTTGTCTCTTCTTTTCCAGAACATCTGAATCCTGAAGTCGAACAACCGAAATTTGTAACTACCTTGGTCATCCCACAAAGTTCTGTAGCCATTGAAACTCATATATCACACAGTCAACCATCTAAAATATACTTTCGGATTGATGGTGAAATACTTCCACCTGGTTTAATTGCGATTGAAGAAATCCCACAAGACAGTACACCTTTAACTCCAACCCTTTTTGGGGAGGACTTTACCTGTACGAGTCTTTTTCTCAATCGACACCCTCTTCTTTTGTTGATCTTCCACCTTTTTGAATTCTCATCGATTCAAAAGGGTATAAATTTGGTCAAACAACCATGTTTCAACCAACATCTCTGGTTGGGCATGCTGTTCCAATTATGTTATCTCCTGCCTTTTCTACCCCGTCGATGTTCACCACTTCACCAGAGTCATATTTTCATGGTGGCCCTATGGTCCCATCAGGTTACAAATCATTATCTGGAATTTCTCTAGTGCATCTTCAAGACCATGGTTTTTACCAATGTCATCATTTGATATTTTAACTGGTAATCCTATCGTAAACACTGAACTACTTGATTCATTATACACATCATCAGGGCAATATCAAGACGGTCCTTCTGGGTCTATTCCTTCAAGTACCATATCAACTGGACTCCCAGCATTTGGAGAGCAATATTTTCTGTCTTATTTTCCTCCTCATGCTGGGGGGCAACCTTTGGTCACCCAATATGACAGTACTCCATCACTTTTTGGTCAATCTAATGTTGAAACGAATGTTTGTCAATGGCATCCTACTCTGCCTATCCAACCACAAATGGTTGTACAATCATATCAACCGGTTCAACCTGTTACACCCACTTCATTACCACTTGTTAATACATCTATACCCCTGTTACAGAATCAAAATATTGTACATCAACCTGATCAAGCGGGTCCTTCAAATCAATATCATCAAGTGTTGGGTCCACAGACTCCAAATCCTTTGGTTAATTTACAACAACCTGTACCAGGAATTATTTATTCAAAAGTTGGTATACCATTTTATGGGATGTCACAACTACAACTGAGTTATACATATCAACCGAATCCAAGTCATGTTAATTTGCGTTATAATATTGGTGGATAGACCCCTTGGTAGCCACATGCGCAAATGCCTCAAACCTCTTTTCAACAAGTATCATATCCAGGTTTTGGTCAACAAAATCCTCAAGTGTTTTCCATGCAAAACAACCCCTATCTGGGTTACCAGCAGCAGATTCCTTATGACGGTGCTCAAAGGCCTGTTGCTCAAGCAATTCCAACTTATCCTGATTATGATCAACCTGACCTTAATAGATAGTTGCCCTTTGTTGCAACTTTAGAGTTACCAGATTTAAATAGGCTAACTAATGATCCAATTAATTATGCTCCTTGGTGGTCGGTGATACCTCACAAATTACCTTCGGATATTCCTAAGTTCAATGGAAACCCTATATAAGATCCGTCGACTCATGTTATGACTTATCATTTATGGTGTTCATAAAATTCCCTAAATGATGATTCTATTTGACTACATCTTTTCCAGCATACGCTCACAGGTCTGGCTACAAAATGGTACATTAAATTACCTAGAGCTTCTTTTGACAATTTCACAGGCCTAGCTACTGTCTTTTTGACCCATTTCCAGTTACCCATTAGATATGAAACTGGAACGGAACTCTTGACCAATTTCAAACGGACTAATGCTACTCACATCTCTGATCATATTCATGAGTGGTGTCGTCGGCGACGAATGGTTAAGACATTTGTTCCAGATCAGCTCCTTGCTAAATGGTTCATTAGGTCCCTGTTACCATCTATAACTAAGGATGTGGCTAAGGGTGGCATCATCAAAGAAAAGAAATTTATCGCTCATGCCCAATATTTAAACTTGATTTACACTCAGTCTGGCACACTCTATGAAAAAATCCCTAATATACTGAGATTTAATTTCAATGTTCCTCCTCAATTAAAGGACTCTCATGCTGGAGATGCTGGAGACGGCTTGATAGGCACTACAAGCACACACCACACTACTGCATCTGATCCTGCTCCTACTTCTAAAATTAGTTCCATATAATTTGACAAAGGCAAATGTGACAAGCAACCGGGAAGTAAGAAAAAGGGGAAATCAAAGAAAAAGAAAACTTCTAACCCACAGGAAAGATCATCTGATCAACTGTCTAGACCTCGGAAACCTCGTTATCCATGCATAATATGTAATGAGGAACACTTTTTTAGGGATTTTCCTCACCGTGCTGAAGTCTTAAAAATCATTAAGACTTCCCATGCGTCAGCTGTGATGAAAGACCCATTTACAAATCCGGACAGAAATATGGTTTCTACGGATCCAACTCCTAGTTCCCAAGTGTTAATGTTATCTATCACAAGACCTTCAACAAAATTTTTGGTGTCGATGTGAAATAAAGATTATGGTAGTCAGACCATTGATCAACCTACTACCTCGACAATGAATCCATCTACAGAATCAGTACCACCTACTGTTATTCCTAAATTGACAATCAAGCCACCAAAGGGAGTAATTCATAAATCAACATATAATCCTTGAGCAAGAGCTGAACAAAATTATAATATAGTTGAAGATTTGGCTCAATCCCCTTCAGCTATGTCTGCTCTTGAGGTATTACAAAATTATCCCTCCAAAAAATAGGCTTTATTGTCAGCCATTGGTGGAATTGATCCGACTGATTCTAATCCTGTCATATTTAATCATACAGGCTATGTACCACAACTACCAGCAGAATTGGCATTCTCCATACAGGTAAATGTTCTCAATCACCTTGTTCATCGCACTATTATTGATGAGGGAGCATCTACATGCATTATGTCTCTAAACTGTTGGAAATCACTTGGATTTCCGTGCTTATCACAATCATCAACGACATTGAAGGCATTTGATGGACGTACATATAAACCTTGTGGTATTATTAATAAACTGCATGTTGAACTAGGGGGAAAAACAGTGAATATTGATGTCAAGGTTGTTGATGAACCCCTTGACTATAATATTTTACTTGGAATTCCATGGATATGCAATGACTGCTATTGTTTCTAGATATTTTAGAATGATTGCCTTTCCACATAAGGGTACAATTACAGTCATTAATCAACTATCCTTCTTTGCCTCTACTTCGCAGGTAACTGGAAGCATTCCTTTAGTTCACATACCCCAACTAGAACTCCAGAACATTGGTGTAGGACTCTTAAAGGATTTCACTCTCATGGGAACCTTTGCATTACCTCCGCTCACGACGTCGACAGAAATTGAAATTATAGAGACTTGCTACATGATCTCTTCCACTCTATCTGGCTTAAGGAAGAGTATGGGTGATTATGATATTTCTACGTTGGATGAGTTTCTGTCACCCAGCCCTATTGAGCTGGTATAGAAATAAATCTATCTGGCTTGGGTGGAAAATCCAAAATCAGCATTGCCGAGTGTTTGGGTTTATCGTTCCTTAGATTTTGGTACTCCATCTGATTCATTTTCCTCAATCTTCTTGACAGATGAGAATATTTTGGAAGTCGTGATGTCAGAAGGAGAACCATGGGAAGATTATCATCATCATTCCCATATTCCTGATTATGAATAAAATGATCTTAATGAACTATATCACCCATCCATCAAAAAATTCTTTTCAAATTCTTTTCCCATTAATGCAATCGATTCTAAGAAAAATCTCTCAAATATTGAAGAAACCATTTCTATCGATATTTCGACCAAACCTAGTGTTGTATAGAATATTCATGTCGATGTATCTTGTTCTCCATCAGAACTCGAATCATATCGCTCTATTTTTTGTGAATTTCGTGATGTATTTTCTTGGTCTTACGAGGAAATTCCAGGCATAGATACTAGTATAGTTGAACACACTATTAATATGTATCGTGATGTCAAATCGGTGCATCAATGGCTTCATCCTGTACATCCGAGGAAAGCCACTGCCATCAAAGCAGAAGTTGAAAAAAATTTACATGCTGGTTTCATTTACCCTATTCCGTTAACTGACTGGGTTTCCAATATCGTTCCTGTCATGAAAAAACAAGGAACCATTAGAGTGTGCATCGATTATTGGGATGTTAATCATGCTTGTCTAAAAGACAACTATCATACTCCCTTTATCGACCAGATTATTGACGATTGTGTTGAATGCGAAATATTTTCGTTCATGGATGGATTTTCTAGCTACAATCAAATCACTATCTGTCCAGATGATCAACATAAGATAGCATTCATCTGTCGCTGCAGCACATTCACATATAGGAAACTTCCATTCAGTTTAAATAACATTGGGGAAACTTTTCAGAGAGCAATTGATTATGCTTTCAGTGACATCAAGCACATTGTTCAACCATACTTAGATGATTTACCAGCACATTCACGAAATCGGACTAATCACATGATGCATTTTAGAGTCATTTTCTTACGCTGCCGACATTACAAAATACGCCTCAATCCACGTAAATTTGTGTTTTGTGTTGGTTATGGTAGTTTGCTTGAATTCGTAGTCTCAAAAGAAGGGATTCGAATCGACCCTTTGAAGGTTCAGACCATTCTTGATTTGCCTGCGCCGTCAAACTTATTTCAGATACAAAAACTTCAAGGAAAGGATAACTTCCTAAGGAGGTTCATTCCAAATTACGCCGAAATGGCTAAAGGATTTACTCGACTCTTGAAAAAGGGGGTTCCCTTCCATTGGGATCAAGTTGCGCAAGCTTCGTTTGATGTTGTCAAGGACACTCTTGTCCGAGTGTCATTAATGTATCCCCCTAATTATAAAAATGATTATTTCCTATATATTTTCGCGGCCAAAACGACCATTGCTATGGTATTGGTCCAAGTAGAAGAAGGAATTGAATATATGATCTATTATTTGAGTTATAATCTCAAGGATACAGAAGTTAAGTACTCATACGTAAAAAATCTTGCCTTGGTAGCCATTCAATTTGTCCAAAGATTTCACCATTATATCCTACTCTGAAAAAACAACAAAGTTTCAGATTGCAACCCCATGACTTACATCTTATCACGTCAATTGCTGGGGGGAAACTATTCAAAATGGATTTCCATTTTGCAGGAATTTTATTTGGAATTTATCAAATCCAAATCAAAGACGTCTTTAGTTTTGACTGAGCTTCTCTTTGACCTTCCCTCTAATAGTACTGAAACTACGACAGAACCATCAATCCCAGATGAGTCTCTGTTTCTGATCAGATCATCGAATCCTTGGTATGGGGATTTCATCATTTATATCCAAACCCAAAATTTTCGACCTAATACCTCTCACTCTGAACAATGACATATTCAATAACAAGCCAAAGATTATCTGATCATCGGCGATACACTTTATCGTTGTGGCGTCGATACCATTTTAAGGAGGTGTCTCACTCATGAGGAGGCCGAAAAAGTGTTAAATGATTGTCAATTTTGGGCTTGTGGTGGACACTTATCTGGATGTGTTACCACGTAGAAGATACTCTACGCGGGTTACTTTTGGCATACTATTTTTCGAGACTACATCCTCGCGGTCAGAAGTTGTCATACATGCCAGATTTTTTATCATAAAATCCGCAAACCAATAGCGCCAATGCATCTTCTTGTCTTTGCTGAACCATTTACGAAATGGGGTACTGACTACATGACCTATAACCCTCCTTCGTCTGGGGGGCATGGTTATATTATTGTCACAGTCGACTATTTTACCAAATGGGCCGAAGCGATGGTTATATTATTGTCGCAGTCAACTATTTTACTAAATGGGCCGAAGTGATGCCTACATTCAACAACACAGGACAAACAACTGCATTATTTTTCTTCAACCACGTTATTGCATGGTTTTGGGTCCCACAGGATATAGTTACAGATCATGGGAAGCATTTTTGCAACCACATAATGTTTGAATTGAATGCCAAGTTAGGATTGTCACATGATAATTCTACTCCTTATTATCCACCATCAAATGGAGAAGTTGAGGCTATTAATAAAATTCTTAAATGAATGCTTCAACGAATGATAAGAGTTCGTAAAAGAAACTAGCATTTTATCCTGTACTCTGCCTTGTGGGCGTATCGAACGTCGGTGAGAAATGTAACCGGATTTACTCCTTTTCAATTAGTGTATGGTCTGGAAGCTATATTACTAATCCAATGTGAAATATCATCGTTAAAAATCGTAATAGACTTGTTACCTGACACCTCTGAAGAAGAAGCATGTCTCCTTAACCTCATCCATCTTGATGAAACATGTCGTGAAGCCCAATTGGCCAACAAAGCGCATAAGAGACGTATAAAGGCACAATACGATAAAAATTTCCAACCTCGCATTTTCTCAGAGGGCGATTTGGTCCTTCTTTACAATCAAGAAGCTAATATAATAGGTACAGGGAAATTTGAGCCTTTATGGCATGGTCGCTATATTGTCAAAAGAGTTCTTGCTAAGGGTGCCTATGAGTTAGTTGATTATGATGGAATTCCATTGGCACAACCTAGAAATGTGTTGTATTTGAAACGTTACTATGCTTAATCATGACCGTAGTAATTTTTTGTATTATATTGTAAATATATGATGTTGATTTGCATTCACTATCTTAATTTGTTTTTAGAGTTTTCTTGACATTAGTAATCCGCTTTAAATTTCATCGCAAATTTATGAATCTTTAGAACCATTTGTTGGATATGATGATGGTGCTAGTCATAGTACGCATAATCTATCCTCTACAGTGGGCTATTTTCACTCCGAACGGTGAGTTAGTGAGTTTTCAAGGGATTTGTATTGGTAGATTGATGAACAATATCACTGAGTATAGAACGTTGATTGAACTTCTCTCTGATGCCATTTCATTTGGTATTAACCACATAATCATAAGGTTAGACTCACAACTTGTGGTATTACAACTTACTAGTGTTTATACTGTTATAAATCCAACACTTCTTAGATTGTTCCTAAGAGTTCGACTTTTGGAAAGACATTTTGATTTTATTCAATATCAATACATTTCCAGAAATTTTAACACATTGACTGATTCAATTGTTAATCAAGTTCTAGATAGACATTTGCAACATATGTAAAGAAAACATTCACACCATTGAATAGGATTGCATAATAAACATAGGAAAAACTCTAGAATCATATAAATAGATAGTTATAAGTTTTTACAAAATTTGTGCTCAAGACACATTGGTCATCTGACCTTAAAATGTATTCAAAATGTCATAAGTAAACTAGTGGTGCTTGTGATAACATGCTATAGACCGCATCCAACAGTTAGGAACCCCAAAAATGTGTTGTTGTAGACGCATAGGAAGCTCTTTGATCCGTCAATCCCGAATCTCGAAGGTCAAGCCTTCTATGTGTTGCTGAAGCTTAGTCAGAGTCTTAGCTAGATCAAGATCCTGAAGGACTACTCTCTTGATAGCCCTCTCTGCTGGCACATCTGCTTCGTGCTCTGGGTCCACTACTAGTTGAACACGACCAAAATCTACATTACATCAAACATTTAGTTTATTCTTGGAAAGAAATCAAAGCACAAAAACATTGTATAAACCTTAGGAAAATCAAAAAACTTGGTCAAAACATTCTTACCTATTGCACCCCACTGAGTGCCTTCTGGTAGTGCTAAATCTGGATCTCCTCGAAAATCGACGCCTGTGTATGCATACTCATCGATGGCGATAATCTATCACTGGAACCAAGAAAAGAATGCAGTAGAGAACACAACAGTCGATTGGCTAGCATGCTGACCCATGAGTTCTACCCATCTCTGCATTCAAGGATCTCTAGGACTAGCTATTTCCAGTGTCACATGTTGTGGCTGCATCAGTGGAATATGTTCCAAGGCGAAGGATATAATGATAGAACCATAGCTGAAATTTTTCTTCCTTCCTCCATTTGCTTTGTTCAGTTGTTCCTTTATCTGAGATAGAACAGCTTCAGACCAGTTGAAGACTGTTGGCTCCATACACTCTAGTGCATACTTCATATATAATCTATTCGCTACATGTAGTGTAACAGTGCCGACAAGTTTAGCGATTGTGAAAAGGATAGTTCTCAAAGGAAAATCTATGACATCCTGGATGTTTATTTTTTCATCTTTGCTAGGTTCTACCCCTGGATAGCAATACTGCAGAATATAATCCCTCACTGTCTCTACTCCAATGGTAGACCCTGTGAGAGAAGTGGGAAAACCTCTCCTCGACAAACCTGTGAGAAAATACACATCCTCAACTGTTATGGGAACCACTTTGTTCTTAATATGAAATGCCTCTATCTCCAAATCCCATGCTCAAAATAAGAACTCCAGGAGTTCTATTTTTTGCCTCATCCCGGACAATTTGAGGTAATTAAGCAGTCCACAATCTCGTAGGGCTCTTACAGTACCAGGATCATTCAAGGAAATCATATCTTGTTCTTCATGCTCTCTTTCCCTCCATGTAATCATCATTATAATCCGATGGAAACCTGAAGCACAACCATAAGATCCATTAGATTCCATTTATGGCAAAAAACTAGGTCAATTTTGGGCATAGTAAGAAAATCAAAAACTTAAACTATGCCCAACACACTTCCTGACAAGACACTGTACATTGCACATGCAAGTACACTTCACTGTACCTGCTATGTAATGCAAGTTTCGACATTCAGGGGCGTGTTGCCCTCATTTTTGGTAGAATTTACCCTATGGGCCTTAAAACCCTAAAAATTTGAAGAAATTGGAAATGAATTGAATACCAAAGGAAAGAGGAGGTTCATGGCACTAACCTGGATCAAATGGTGACGAAATCCGTCCACAGAAACGATCGCAATTAGTAGCCGAAGTTCAGGGGAAAGATTAGGTTTAGAGCTCCAAAATACAAATGGTAACAATGGAATGGTAAAAATGAATAGTGAAACTACTTTTAAATAGTCATTTAATTATTTGCAAGGTAAATTTATTGCTATGACTATAGTTTGATTATGTTTTTATCATGAAACAGGTATTTTGTTCTGAACAGGAAATACAATTGATGAACAAACTAGTCGTGCAGATTTATTTTAAAGAATGACTTGACCACAAAGCATACTTTTTCTCCTTATTGTTCTGAACAGGAAATACAATTGATGAACAAACTAGTCGTGCAGATTTATTTTAAAGAATGACTTGACCACAAAGCATACTTTTTCTCCTTATTTTTCGAGCTTTGTTAAAAAACGAAAAAGGATTTGAAGCACACTTTTATCTCTTTTTCGAGCTTTGATAACAGCGAAAAAGGAACCCCTAGAGTCTTCTTTCAGCTCTTTTCAGACTCTGGTAATGTGAAAAGATTGTCGAGCACTTGTCTTTTCGAGCTCGTAAAAGCAAATGAATTGATATCTACATAGTATAAGTTTAACCCTTCTCTGGACTAAGATATATTATTTAGGAAAAAGGAATACCTTGGTTAAACATGACCAAAAAGGTTCTCTCAGATATTATTTTACACTTTTCCGGATCTAAGTGACAACTTTACGAAAAAGTACTTATGGAGTTTTATTTCGTCCTCTTTTTCAAACTCTCTAAATATGAAAAAGGATTGGGCTATCACTGTCGTTAAGCTCATTAAAATATAAAATAGCGACGATCTTGTCGATCATGGCAAGAATCGAGCTTTTTTCATCACTAGACTCGTTAAATTATTAAATAGCGATACTTTATTCACCCGAAGCAATCAAGCAAATGTTATCCTCCTTAAGCTTGTTAAAAAATAAAGAGGTACTAGTCGACAAATGATCGGGGAAAATTTGGGAAAAGTGAGAAAAATTTCTTTATGATAGGAAGTCGCTCTTGAACATGACACTTCCTTCACTCCATGTCAGTGACTATTTGGGTTGGGTAATCATCTTGATGGTTCATTCACCCCTATGGTTCATCGTACCTTCACTTCGGTTTTGGGTCAATGCTGCCAACTCATCACAGTGTCGCCAATATGTTCAAGAGAAGTCATCCAGTGAATAAAGTCATCCTTATGCAATACTCGTAAACCTATATTTTCATGACCGTCATCCCTGAAAATTGCTATATCAAGTCATACCCTTGTCTCTGAAATTAGTAACTCCCGTTTCGCAATAAGGTGACTTCCTGTCGACAACAAATCAATATCCAGGAAGTTCACTTAGAAACATCAGATTCTAGTACCATGAGGCTTACAACATCAACAAGATCCTTGCTTCTGGACCTTTGACCGAAATATTTTGTTTGGTGTTCGACATCAAATCATCTATTCACGCCTTACGAAATGTACTGCAGTACCTTGAGGGCCATTTTCATTAATGGTGGTTCTCTCGTGTTTGTTAATAGCTCACATCATTGGCTGGTAATCAAACAATGTCTTTCCATGTTCGACGACAAATCATATATTCGCATGGCTTGACTTGTACCTGAATGATTGAGTGAATGAGATAAGAAAACCCTGGATCTAGTTTCAGCCATCCGGGTTGCGATTTCAGGATTGTTGTACACATCATCTGTACGGTGACCTTACATACATATTTTCATCCGAACATGGCTTGTCTAACAAACGTATACGCATTGAAACAGCATTCGATGTCGTGACTTTAAGATGTGTATATTGAATTGTTTATGTGATGAACATGGGAATGCCTACCCTCAGCAATTATGATCAAAGACGATATGTCATGATGTAATGTATTGTAAGATTGATGTAGGTGACCACTCCGCTTCATCTCCAGCCCATCATAGTGTAAAGCATCTCAATCAAATGTTTTTATTATTTTGATATCATGCTTTAGGGGGCAATTGTTATAGGTCAATTTGGGCATTATTCCCAATGACCTGGTTAACTGGGAATCATCTCTAGGACCAATGACTAAGGGTGTATCATTCCCTATCATTTCAGTTGCTACACGCCCTAAGACAAGAACAAGACAAATCAAGCATGACTATCATCAAGAAAAGGTTTCCAAGGTTTGAAGTTTATTATATAACATATGAAGATCACTGTCCTCTAAAGGACTAAGTGCATGCATATACAAACAACCCCATACAAGTGCCTGCGAAAACACTCACGAAGCATGTATGGGTGTGTTGGTACATTTAAGAGTAAAATTCTCATTGTTCCAGAATCTCCACTTGGCCATTGCCTTCTAGAAGAGTTCACATGTGTCAAGACTCGAATCTAAGTGTCCATTTGACATCTACATGACTGGGAACATGTCTTGCCTATTATTGGAAAGTCATTGATTGCAAAAAAACCTTCAGTTCATCTATAAATTGAGCACAGATCTGAGAGTTTGAGAAGGAAGAATTTGAGTAGAGAAATGCTGGAGGATTTTCAATTGAGAGCTAGATTTGTGTAATAGCTACTGGAGAGATTTATACTGTGATGGGGTTGAGGATCAATGCTGGAATGGTCACTTCAAATTAGTCATTTGGTTATAACCTCTCCTTTTTTAATCAATAAAGAATACAACTTACTTTTCCCTATATGCATCTGTATTGGCTTTGATTTTCCATATTGCAAGATCTTAGTTGATGTATATTGTTTATGCTTTACTGATTTAGCTAACTAACTTGAATAGACATCTTTATTATTGCTATCTTCTGTTGTTTTAGTGTTCTTTCTTGCAGGAAGCATTTTGCCTACAAACCGCTTGAATTTGAAGCTACAACGAAAGCGACAGAAGGAGTCATTTAGAAGCGCTTGGATTACAAGTAAGCCTCTAATCCTTTCTGTGTGTCTGCTCTGAGTTAGGAAAGGTAGTCGTATAGTCTTTAATCTGTTGTTCTAAAATGTCATCTGTCTAGGGAAGCATGTTTTATCCATAATTCACAATTCTGGCCCAGCATACCCCAATATCGTGTCAAAGTTGCTCATCTCCATCACAGTGAAGTTTAAACAACCCTGCCAATCACCAATACGAACTAGCACTTCGTTTGTCAAACCCAACACTTAAGTCCTGTAGTTCATTGCCTTCACTTCCACATCAATGGGAAGAAGTTGTAGCCCAAATTCCTTCGCTACATCTATCGACATAAAATTATGTGTGGCACCTGTTTCCACCATTTCTTGCGTATTCTTTCCTAGAAGATCTAGATCAAGAAACCCCAAGCTATGCAACTAAGTTTTATAGGAAACTTCATACTGCATACATACCCAGTTACTGCAACATTTCTTGATGGCTCTGATACCATATGTCATGCCCCCATCCTTCATTTCCTCGTTGGCAAGCCATGTGGCAGTGACTAAATGACTACTTTTTCTTTTCGTCATTTTCCGAACTACGCCTTTCCAAGTTTTCCAAGTGTAGTGTTAAAGTTCACTTATTAAAATATGTTTCATTTGGAATATAAAACATCTTCAACAATATAGAAATGTGCACATAACCATGTAGATAAACACAATTTTATAAATAATATGTATAAAATTGGCTAGATGTTTTTATACAGGCCAAGCACCTGTTTTACATAAAATCATATTTCTGCACGACTTGACCTGTTGCACGTTCAGCCGTGCTGTCAGGGAGTCACACGAATAGACCCGCACCCTGAACGCGTTCAACCCTATTGTGGCTGTGGTGGTGTCCAGTCACCTGAACTGTACCTGTGGTCGTGACCACAACTCGGTCATGGGTCGATCACTTGACTCGATCGTAGACCCATCGTGCTATGCCCACAGCCCATGACCTGCACCCTACACTCCTCAACTCGTCCGCTGAACTTAACTCATCGTCGTTGCATGCCTGTGACCCACACCCTGCACATGCTCGTTGCCCAAGCTGACCTGCTTCCGTTCAAACTTCCATTGGCCCAACTTTCGGGCTCATCCTTCACCACTCTTGCAAGTCTAATGCTACGGTGGAGTTGTGCGTTGGATGATGTTGTTTGATATCTCCAACTGTCTCTTTTCCATTGTATTACTACAATGACTCCGCCAAATGTGAGGGCGTCGGGTGGCTCTCGGTGGACCCAAGCCGACCCGATCCTCCGTGCATGCCCGCCACTGTATCATGTTTTGTAACATCGGCCTGCTCGCTCGACTATGATGCGAGGATATCTGACGCGCCTATAAACATCACTCCGCCGCTATGCCAATACAAGCTACTCATCTGTTATGTCACATGCTTGCTTTTATGATGCGACGAAACACCCATAACGTCGCAAGCTACCCGATACGACTAGAGGCGCCTGTGGGTGCACCCGTCTGTCGTATTGCCGATGTGCGCTTGTGTGGGGCGCCCGACTCTCCCGAGTCAAGGAACGCCGACTTGTGGGCCTGACAGTGCTGACCCAATTCCACCATCAAAAATGCAATTCAAATGCTCCATGTACCTGATTTTTTGAATTTTTTTTTACCAGATACCCGCAAAAAATTGTTGTCCGGGATATTTTGTTGCATCAGTAGAAAACTCCCTTTTGTTTTTTTTTTTTTGTATACTAAGATGGCAAGAACACATGAAGGTATGTCAATTTTAATCTTTTTTAAATACTGATGGATGGCAAGAACACAGAAAATTATGCGGGTTTAATCTTTTTTTTTTTATATTGATGGATGGAAAGAGCACAAAAAATTATGTTGGTTTTAATTATTGAAGAGCTTTTTAGATTATTCACAGTGTTAAAGTTATGTTGGCTTTAATTTTTTCATCATATAAAATTAAATAATTATTCTTAAAATTTTAAATTATTAATTAAATTTTTTAAGCAAATATACAAAACAAAACTGTTAAATCAAATACATAAACCTTACAAAAATGTTTTATTTAATTTTATTAACAAATTATTCCAATGGCAAACAAAAAATTACCCAAAAATACATGCCAAAGCTACAGGTGTGCATACTTTTATGCGTTTTTCAAGCGACCTCACCTTTTTCTTCCTTCTTTCTTTAATTTTTTTAAGTTGTATAATTAAATAAATTATAATTAGTTTTAAATTAAATTTAAAAAATTGGTTTTTATAATTAATAGATAAAAATAAGATATTTTTAATTACATATATATATTTTAATTTAAAATAAATAAATAAAATTATAATAAAATTCTCTAATTTAGATATTCCCATATAATTGTTAAATTGTTTGCATATTCAATCTTTTTTTTTATGCCGTAAGGCATTCTTATTTGAAAACAACTCCCCTAGCTGTCACTGTGTCCATGTTTGACCCATTAGATCAAATGTTAGACGATTGAAAGTTTTTCCACCATTAGATTTCATTATTCTGTTTTAACTGTCAACCAAATCTTGATTTTTACAAATGTTTAACTTATTACAACTTTTTAACTTATTCATCTTTAAAATAATTATAACTAATAAACATAATATAGATATATTTCCAGTTTCATTTTCTGTTTGAACTTCTTTACCTCCATCGTAGCTTTGCAATGGCTGGGGCCACAACCTTGGAACCTGGTACCTGGTTTCTTCGTAGCAAAGTCAATCTCACAGTTTATGACTTCATTTTCGTTGGACACGCAGCGGAAAAAAAAATCCCAATCTCTAGGTTCTTGTTCTTGATCTTCATTTTTATAAGATGATTCAGCTAAAGATGATTCAGCTAAAGTTCTGTGGTTTATTGGTTCTGTGACTTTTTTTAACCTGTAATTGTATTCGATCTTGTCACTAATTTTGTCAAAATATGTAGACTGTAAAAATAATTTTTCAAATGCATTGTTTATCGTTGGAGACGAAAGATGGATGAAGTGGAAATCTTTGTCCATTTGGTCGTGAATAAGACCATAAAAACAATGCAGGTGAGAAGGCGAGTCTCAGAAATTTCAGTCCATTTCACATGAGCTCAGCTAATCTAAATTCATTCAATTAAAGTTTTGCAAAAATATATAAATGGTATATCATTGTTTCTTTGCGTTACTTCGGACTTTGATTAACAAACTTGCTGCACAAAAGATTTTAGTCCAGAAAAACTTACCTAATTGCTGTTCTGCATTGTATTTAAGAAAATATACCACTGGACCTGCAAAAAATCACCGGACGCAACCGGATGAATACCAAGGTTTAATAATTCCTCTCCAAAAGGGAAAAAATTACAATTTCAATAACGACATGTTAAATTTGTGTTTGCAGTTCACAAAATTCGAGAGGTTCCACATTTGACTCTTAAGTAAATGAAAACTTGCCGGATTTTTTGAATAAAATTATCGATTCTCAATGGAGATTAATATGACACTCAATTGCCCATTAAAAAATATAATTGACCCTTAATTTTGTAACACATGTAGCATAGGTAAACATTGTTCAGGTGATTTCCATAAAATTTTCAGAAAAAGTGATCAATAAAAATACTTCTAAATCTATTACACTTATACAAAAACGTGAGGTTAATGATTCGAAAATATTTCATACTATAATCATATATAGAATAGGTCAACAAAATATAACATGGAAAGAACATATATCTAGAAAAATAAAACATTACACTCTATATTGAATACTAAATGCCAAGATAACTCAATGAAGGAAGAACTCAACTTATTCACGTAAATCTTCTATGAAAAATATGCTAAGAATTAAAAGGAAATGCTACCTAAGGACATCATCCTAAGATAAATTTTATACTAAATATATTGATAGGCTGAAAATCATTAGCTCAACCAAGAAAAGTTATACAAATATTTTGTTTATTTTGAATTTATTCTCCAAGATATTCTCCACTTCGGATCACAACTAAACAATACGTGGATAATGTTGGGTAGACTAGAAATCCAAAGAAACAATGTTCATAATTTTGGATGTAGTATCACACTAAAGAAACAAAAATTGTCTTAACTTAGAAAAATAGTACATTAAAGAATATTTTAAAATCTCATAATGGGTATCCAAAATTTTGTTTATTTTGAATTTATTGACATAGTTTATGAGATATGATTGTATCTAGAGTTGGTTGGACAATTATTAGGTGGAAAAATAGAAGAAACATAATTTCTTAAGTGACACAATAATGAAAAATTGTCAAAGAGTTAGACCTACAGAAGGAAAACCTAGGATTATAGCACTATATGAAATGGAAGCAAAACACTTTACCAAGTCTTATACAAAGACAAATACAATGTTGAACCAAACATTGACGGTGAAATTTCATTGATTCATCATAATATATAGGTCAAAACTATGACAACAAAGAAAGTCAAATTTAATTGATTCATCGTAATTAATATGTCAAAACTATGACAACAAATTATATGAGTGTCAAATAAAAAAATATGATTAAAAGGACAAAAAATGATTGAAAGGACAAAAAGTGTTGGTATATTGAAGCAATTACAATTAAGTCCAATCGACCATGTTTTTTTAGTTAAGTTAGTATTTATATTGTATGGAAATAAATATAAAGGATTTTAAACTTTCATCTCTTCATAACTCATATTTCGGGTAGGAATCCTTTATGATATAGTGAATGAAATTCTATATTCACTCACATCAATGAAGTATAGGTAGAATGCAAAGTTTTGTTCAGATTTTCATTGGATATCCCATTGAATGGTGGGACAGTCATGCTTTTCAATTGCATACTTTGCTAGCTACAATAATGTATTTCATATAGCTAAGAATAATGTACTTCATATAGCTAAGAATTGGTAATTAAAACTAACATTCTAATATTTAAGCCATATTGTTGAATAGAGAAATAAATGAATAAAGATGATGTAAATAGAAAAATGAATGAGTTTGACCATATATATTCTTGATCACACTATATAAATTTCCTTAAAAATATGTATTCAAATATTCCAACATTGAATTTATAAAATATTTTTAGTTAAAAACTAAAATAAAATATCTATAAAAAAACATAAATTACATACAACTTTATAAAATTTCCATATAATTAAATATATAAGACATCCTAATATATATTAATTTTCAATGACAATTTATCAATTTATTATTATTTCTTAATTCATAAATGGCCATGTAGTTTTAATCTAATTAAATATATAAAATAAAAATAATATATATTAATTTTAAACTACAATCGATTATCATATTGGTATAACATTTTAATTGATAGATGATGCTTAAATAAAAGGATAATATATAATTCTATTTGTATCATATATTCTTTGGGCTCTCGTGAATAATAAAACAATACATCTAATAATTGTGGCATAATTTATTTATATTTATGCCATAAGGCATCGCTACTACCGTTTCCATGTTTGAGCCTTTTACGCCATTAGATCCACAAGTAAATAGTATGTTTTTTATGTACATGTGGTCTTTTTAAAAGGTTCATAAACAAAACAGACAATGAGAAAGTCAATATTGTGGTATAATAATTGATTTTTAAATCATTGTGATAAAAAAAAAAACATCACTTTAGCTCACAAAATATGTCTAATGCTATAAGGATATGAGGTGATAGCAAAGTTTTGAATCATGATAACTAGGTGACAACCAAAACTAAGTTTTAGCTACAAGAAAAAAATCACAACAACTCACAAAATAAATTGATGTTTGTGACACCTCTATAGGTGTTTCCATTCATAAATTTCTTACTCATTTTGTCTTGAGATTGCTAGATAATGGTGAAACAAATACAGTGCTAATCCAAGTGATCCAGAGAGGTATTCACGGTCAGCTTGGAAAACCAGGAATGAATATGCTTCTAATTTTAAATGAACTAATCTTCAAAATTTCCTAGCTCTATTTTCAATAAATTTAAAACCTCCAGGACCTGCTTCAATGAAAGAAAAATTTACCTTTCATTCCTTCACGATGGCTCCTTCTCTACAACAACTTATTTCATTATGTTGGTTTACATATATGTTTTCACCCACAATTTCCTATTTCAACATCTATAACAAAACTTTCTGGTTCATAACTCTTATAATCAATATATTTGAAATCTCCACAAGTTGCTTCCATGTAAGCAAAATTTTCCTTTCATTCCTTCACGGTGGCTCCTTCTGTGCAACAACTTATTTCTTCTAGGCTACTCTTTCCTATGATATTTCCTTACGGCATTTCTTTTGCAACATATGGTGCAATTGATAGTTATTTTCTTGGGGCTATTTTCTTAACCTTTGACTTAACTATTTTCTTTTAAAATTTCCTAGTAGCCATTTTCTCTAACCTTTAACTTAATCTTTTAATTTATATAAATTCTCTCTTTATATTAACTTTAAAATTTCACTTAGGATATTTTAATTTAATTTAAAAAGTAAACTCTGCAAATGGTATATTGGTTTTAATCCTCTGTTGGATACTCCCAAAAACAAACTGCTTAGGGTGAAATTATCCGGTCTCCAGAATTTTGGACTCGAGATGCACTGATGGCTATTGGGGATTCGGGAAGGGCATTTTGGTTATATGGATCCCTTGTTTTTGGGGGCTCATGACAAACGGGTGTCTTGGATCTTGGTCGAAGTTAATTTCACGAGCGATCTTCCTGAAGATATGATCCCAGAAGGACCCTAGAGATCTTCTTCCAAAGGATCGACTATTGCGGAATCACCTTTAGGTGTCTACTTTGTCACCGCACAGGGCATTTGCTGGAACAGTGCCTGCGTCTCTTTCTTTATGGCCATTGACCTAAGGACAAAGAATAGTTGCATGCTGCTAGACTGCAATCAGCGCAAGACACAAGTATTTCTACTTACTCAGATGATTATTTTATTCCAAACCTGCTTTTATCGTCTAAAAATTCCTCCTCCACCCTCGAGTCACCGCACCAACCTGTGCCATCCTATATGATGGACCCTCCGCCTCCAGTCGCCCCGGGCTCCTCCCTTGCTGACGCTCCTCCCACATGATACTCATTATCGCTACTTTTGTTCATTTTATTCATGGATGGGACCAGTCAAAAGATTTTTCTGGCTAAAACAACTGGTTCCTTTTGTGGTATTCGCATTAGTCATGACGTATGTGTCACTCACTTGTTTCTTGTGGATGATATATTGACTTTTGGTGTGTTATCTTTATCCCAGTGGGAAACTCTTTTCCACTTGTTTCATCGTTATGGACTTTCATTGAGTTTGGTTGCTAACGTTAATAAGTATGTGCTCTTATACTCTGTTAAGGTCACCAATGAGATCTAGATGATTGCTAACACATTTGGGGTAGATTCCAGACCTCTCCACGCAGGCTGCACATATTTGGGCTTTCGTCTGTGACCTAATAAATATCATTTTCAGGATTGGTCCTGGCTGATCCAGATATTTCATAATAAAACTGTCAAACTGGTCTCATCGGGCCCTATCATTGGGTGGTCGTTTCACCTTAGTGCAATCTGTACTCCAACAGTTGGCCACCTATTGGATGCACTTATTCTCTTTGCTTGCCCGTGCTATTTCTGAAATCCACTAGATCATGGCTCGCTTTTTATGGTCTGGATCTTTGGGAGAGGGTAAATTCCACTTGGTAAAATGGTATGTGATTGCCAAGCCTCGTGATCTTGATGGTTGGGTGCACTCGACACAAACATTTTTGGTAAATCCCTCATTATCAAGTCTGTGTGGCGAGCCCTTTCCGACTTTGGTTTATTACACAAAATATTTCTTCTTAAATATTTAAAATACCGTCTTATATCAGACTGTATTTTCAGGGGAAAAATTGGCATCGTTGGCTGATCATATATTTGGTGCAACTTCCAGAAATCAAAACATATGTTCCTTCAACGTATTATGTGGCCTTTTGGGGGCCGAAATAGGATCATAATTGGATGGGATGTTATTTTGGGTGTAGAAGTGGAGTCTTATCTCGACGATCAATTACTAGAGGCTTTACACCAACATGGACTATTTTATTGGCACAAATCATATCAGGGTGGAAGGGACTATTCCCGGTCTAGCAGGATGCTTCACAAATTGTATTATTTAGGCATTTGGCTCAACAATGGTCACATTTTGTACAATGTATGCGTGATGCGGGCCTCTGTCACTGTTCTGGTGGTGATTCCCTTTCGGACTTCATCATGTCGATGCAACACATCCTAATTCAAACCCGATGCTTAGTGTGTG
Organism: Pinus albicaulis; assembly: GCA_034641835.2. Lineage (NCBI taxonomy): Eukaryota > Viridiplantae > Streptophyta > Pinopsida > Pinales > Pinaceae > Pinus > Pinus albicaulis. The sequence continues at coordinate 56,287 of JAXQQM020080721.1, read as the reverse complement.
ATGGTGAGGAAAAACCTAACGGTGTTAATTCAACCTCAAAACCCCTCATATCTTGCCTTCATATAAATCTTATATGCGTTGGCCTCTTGCACTACCATCACTAAACACAAAAACCTAGTGTGCCCCTTCCATCTTAGGAATATCGACGACCCTTCATAGCTTGCCTATTCTCTAATCAACCATTCACAATCATCATGCTTATAAGTCTGGTTTTGCAATGTAGAGACCTCGTGGGTCTTGGCCACGATACTTTGGTCTTCATACCTTTGTGAGGAGTCATCGTGATCTTTGTGAGATGGCACAAAATAGCCTTTATTAACATGCCTGCATGTACAAAAGAAATATTAGATGTTGGTCGTATTATGTCACATGAAAGAGCCTTTGCACACTTAAATTATAAGACCTAAAAGCACAATGAAAGAGGATTTCTTATAAATATGTTAGAGACGTTCTAAATGGTGTCATGAATACCGAACACCACTAATGCTAGTGACTTTGAAAGGTGTGATGAAAGAATGTGCTTATGTTGCTCAAAGGATTTAACCTTGGGTATCTGAACAACATTTCCTAAAATGTATCAAACCCCTTGACATGTGAAGTGGCTCAATTTCAAAAGTGACTATGCAACTGTTGTGTCGGGGCCGAGGTTATGGATGAATTTTGGAGAGATAAGGGATCAAGGTTATCATTTTGAAATCATGGAAAACCCTCCAACCTCAGTGAAATCATAGAAAGATGACCTAACAATGCCAATGTTATGTTATGGTGTGTTGTCAGTGCCATAACATTTTTGTGGCAATGCACCTAGAGAATAAGGTAATGTTAAACAAGGTTGGTGATTTATTCAACCATCCAGAGTTTCATGTGCACATGATGAGGATGAACATGCATAAACCCTAATGAATTTGGAAGGGATGGGGATGCTAATGAGGCGAAGATATCGACAAAATGTATCCTCATATGCCCTAATGCTAGTTATGTGATCATGTTTCGAGATAAGATGAGAAGGGTGAACATGATAAGCCCCTTAGGGAGGAGAGGATTAATTCAAAGCAGGGTTGGACCTTCAATCACTGACGCCTAGGGTTTCAAGGATTCCAGGGAATATATATAATTCTCCAGGCCCTAATGCACATGTTAAGGGGTAGGGCCAGTCAATAAATTAGGGGAAAGTGAATTGCAAATATTCTTACCAGGATGTGGTGCATTGTTGATGAGAAAATTGCCCTAGAAGCATTAGGTTCAAAAAGACAAGGTGGCCACTCTCTTGCCACATTAAGGTTTCTCCCAAACCCTAATATGGTCAACATAAGGGTAGCCTAAATTAAATCTTGCTTATCCACGTGCGGTGATTCTATTGGTTGTGATACATATTAGATAAAGATAAGTTTTGAAGTCATGGGAGTCTCTTGGTACGTCGCCGAAGTGACACACCTTTAAAACCACAATACAGTCATAAGGTCAACATCTGAGGCAACACATGATGTGCGGGTGCAACTTGTAAATCGCAAATGGGGACAACATCAGATTTAGATTAAAATGGAGGAAGGAGAGTAACCGATTAAGAGTCTGATTGAAACCCTAAGAGAGTTAAGCAAGCATAAGGGGGAACCCAAAAATTGAATATATCCAAAATTTTGGGTGGTGTTGTAGCAGGTACAACACTTGGTGAACCACTGGTAGAATCCAACATCTCTTCCAACATCCCTACAATAATACGAGTCTGGATAGTGATGCAAGGGAATATTGAACAATCATAATGGGTACCCCTTTGTGTTACCTTGACCTCTACAGATATGCCTTCCCTTTGCGTCTGAGCTAGGTCCTGTTAATCAGTAAACTCCCAACTAGAAATTCACGCATGCCAATGGTTGATGATGATGCAAAGAGCAAGGCAGAGGTCTTATTTTATTCATAATTTTAAAATAAGTTTCTTTTGTTGCTTCTCTTCCATCAGGGATGTAAAGTACCTCGACAGAGTCACTTCAATAAATCAAAAACGTTGCTCCGCTGCCAGTGAGCCTAGTTAGTACCTCGAAGAAGTCCTTGCATTAACTCTCTACGCAGGAAGCCTTTCTCGATCCTTTACCCTTTATTTAATTTCATTTTTATTTTATGTGCACACTAGCAATTATCACTGGGTGTTCATTGCACCACGGCGAATGAGGGATCCCGACTTATTTTACGGGCAAGAGAGGTTGTTTCTTGTTTGTCAGAAATTGAAAGGTATTATATTTTAGGTTTTCCCTCATGCCAAGCCTTCACATACCGTCTCTAGGTAACATGTGAAACATGTAAACAAGTCATCGGGATATTAAATACCATGCTCAACATAAGGTTCAAGTTATGGATATAGGTCACTCAAACTGATTAGGGTTCCTCACAACCGACCTTCATGTATATCCCTGACTAATGAATTAGACTCATAGGAAAGGTGTCTGTGACATGATTCTGATGGCCAGTTCTGAGAGAAGCCGCCTCTTGGAGTAACCATAAAAACCTCACACAATTATTAGGGTTAGGGTTTCAACATTAGGGTGAGGTGGCTAGGGAAGCTATTCTAAGGTTTTTGCATTCACAAAGAGGTCAAAGTAATCCCTCAGGTTTCGAGCACATGCAAGTAAGTGTAAGAAATCTAGTCATGGCACCAAAGGTTCGAAGGTTCCAGGTTCAATGAAGGCTCATGTAGGGGTATGAAACAAAGAGGAAAATGCAAGTATAGGTCAACGACTATTTTGTACTGTGCAAGAAGGAAAATGCATAATGTAGTGTAGTGGGCATGAATTATGATGCAATGCAATGTTATGCATGAAAGAAATCAACTAATTTTATATATAGGACAATGCAACACATGTGCAGTGATTTTATGAATGCCATGTAACAATGAGAAAAATGGAGGCTAGTGCAAAAACCGTAATGCATAAAAATAAACTACCCACAGTGAAGAAAATACATGAGACATGATTTTAACCACAAAGAAAACTCAAACAAGTAAACCATAACTAACAATTTGAACAAGTAAACTTTCATTAACAAACCCTAATTTAACCGGAGAGGCAGTCAAGTTATGTGAAATCATATTTCCAATACAACCATCGCATCAGTTCCTGATGTGCAAGAACAAGGATGTCCGCAATCATAAGCAACATAAAAAACTGTGCACAAACAAAAACTCTTTCCTATAAAACCTGCACAACAACAAGAAGGTCATGTCTACTTACCAACGAATATGCCAGAAAATATTGTTCAAGCCGAACTACAACCCAATCATGATAAGCATAAATATGTACTTGAAACCTATTATCATCCAGCCATGATACATGTCCATTCATGCATAGCCCTAAATTCAACAAAAGTGAGGTATGACACTACCTATTTGCAGAGAAATTTTATAGATGGGATCCCTCAAGCCAACCACAAATCTCATCATGATGTTGAGGGTGATTAATTTGATATCATGGAGCACATAAGTGTTTGCCAGGTGAAATTGAGATGCTAGAGAATTCAAGTGTAGAAACCATAATTTCAGAAACCGTAGTTTGAAGTTGTCCATGGGTTATGTCAAGGGCGTGAAGACCTGTCGTAACTATCAACGGGATCGAAAGTGCCTCACTTCCCTAGAAAAACTCCGAACCTTCAAATGGGGAGCTATCGTACTTAGGTGGTTTCGTGAGATTAACTGGCGAATGCATGTAGTCATTATTTATGACGACTAGATAACTATCAGTGAGCATATTATTAGTTTGGTTAGATGTTTGCACACTGATAGAGTATTGGTTCAACAGATCATATTCTTTAGATTCCCAGGGATGAGATGAATTGACTAGAATATTCTCAGGAAATAGAGAGGTTCAGTGAATGGATTGTAAAAAATCATCTGTTTGTACTTGACTGCAATCTGTACCAACTAGAAAACAATAAAAGAGATTTGAGACAATGGTTGGTGTCCTCCCTCCAGTGAACAAATTAGGGTATAGAGTTTGATGCATATCAACTGTTAGGGGACAAAAAGGTGTTCTCAAAGAAACATCACTCGAATTAGAGGCTTTCCAAGACGAGGTGGCATCCAGAACAGTTATGCTAAGAGGAGTGTGGTGGGCAAAAACCCTAATTTCAAAAACCAAAGTTTTACTTGGTTCAAGGGTCTTATCAGGATCGTGATAACTTGACATAACCATCAGTGGAACTTGAAGTGCCTCAATTCCATGATGTGTCCCTGAATCTTCGAAAGGTGAATCATCGAATTCTGGTGGCTTCTTAGGATCAACAGATATATGTGAATGACAATCACCAGAGGTGTGAATGAACACATCTTCGGAAAAATTACAATCGTTGAAGCCACTCGTTTTATTAGGTTGGGTATCTAGCACATTAGGATCTTTTTGAATTAAAAGTGAGGATGAATTGGTGAGAAAAACATCTTGAGATTTCCAAGACAAGGTCAATTTCTTGACCGTTTAAAGACTGCAGGTGAAAGAGATTAGAATTAAGAGATTCATCATTCTCGTAATGCGAATGTGAAACATCACCCTCATGTTCATCACTGCCACCAACACTAGCAGGAGAAAGTTCTAAATTATTTGTAGAAAACACTGGTGTGGTAGACTATTGAAATGAATTAGGGAATAATGGATGAAACGATTCAGATGAGGGGGTACCAATCGTACCAAGACTTTCCTTCCGCACATTATTGTTAGATAGATGGAGGAATGGATCTGCATGCATGCCACGGTCTGTGAGTTTTATAGGGAAATCAACTTCATTTGGGACAGGACCAAGTCATTGCCGGTAGGTGCATGAGATTCACAATTAGACCTAGGCATATGTTCAACGTACCTGAGATTGGTTTCATTGACAAGGAGAGTTGTTAAATCAACTTGGTTTTTGAGTTTTGAATTGTCAGGGTGTACGAAAGATTCGTAGGCGATACAACATGGTTCATTTCCCTGTGAGCATCGTTCATCACCAAAACTATTTGTGACCAAAACTTCATTAGGTAGCAAATCAGGTGGAGGAAGAGAAATGTCACAAATAGTAATTTCCTCCTTGGAGGCTTGAAGTTGTTCCAGACTCAGAGATATAGGTAATATAATATTAGGGATAGAATCTGGACAATTAATAACTTGAAGATTATCATGACAGTCATAAGGATCCGGATTTGATTCATATTGAAGGTATTGCAAAGAAACAAAAACCAATTGTTGAAACTATTCAATTAAATATGCCTAATCCACATCTCTTTTAGGGAACTAAAAACAAGGATGGACAAATATAGTAGCAAAATCCTCTAGTGATTCTTGAGGTTTCATTCTGGTCTCATTTATCCTTATTAATACATATTGAAAATTGTACATGTGAGAAGCTTGTTGAAGCTCACCGGCGAGTTGCTCGAACGAATTGATGCAAGTTGCTGGCAATGTGCGGCACCATTGCTTAATGTAACCTTCAAGGGTGAGGGAGAGAAGCACACAAGAAAACCACTCATCATCAATTTCGTAATTTTCATGAAACTCAAGAAAATACGAAAGGTGCTCGATTATGGAAATTCCATTCTCACCATCAAACTTTAACCGAGACAAGTGATAGAGAGGCTCATCGAGGATTGAGCATTTACAAATAGATAAATTCGATAAAAATTTCAGTAGAATGATTTGGGGATGAGCCATTTACATATATGATACTAAATTGCAGGCTCCAAGGGCTTAGCTTGTCATGTGGCCCTCCTTCTAGTGCCAATTTTGTTGACGGAAAAAATTGTACCGCCAACAACAAGGGGTCTCCCCGGTGAGAGGTCCTAATTAGAACTCACCTTTTGGCATAGGAGCCCCATTTGGTATGTGGGCACGACTGCCACCATAAGTTTTTTTTCTCTTGGATGTCAGATGAGAAGGTGTCGAAGCAGGGACAAGAGTGAGATGACCAGGCAGTGAAACAAAACTAGCCCAAGATTGATAAACTACAGACATAAATACAAGCAAGTGTAAGAAGTAATAAGAAGGGGCACAACACGAGAGGGATTGGTGAGCCAAAACCTAATCAGACATACATGAAAGAGAACATGCCAAAAGTTAATTGCAAAGTAATTTACAATAGATCACTGACCTGGCAAGAAACAAGTAAACATTGTTTCGAAAGAAAAACATTCATGCAACAACTATGAATCAGTCCATAACATATTGTGTATATGAAAGAACACATACAAATATAGCGAAATATCAGACAACTAATACTACCACCATGAACAAGCATGCGAATCAATGTCGGAAAAAGAGAAAATATTATTACTGTTGCTGCAACTCCAAATACATGTCTTGTAACTCATCAAAACCCAACAATGGAATTGGGCCATCCATACGAATGCCTGATGTGAAACCAAGAGGTGAGTGCCTTTAGGTCACAAGCACAAATCAACTATCTACTCCTTGACTCAACTCAAGTGCCAAAACTCCTTTTCAATAAGGCATGAGGGAGCATTTATAGAGATGGGTTGATTGTTCACCTACCGTGACCCTTGACCTCCCCTCATGACTCTTCAACTTCCTCACTACTCTCTCGTGCCTATTGACCGTTACATGTTCAAATTAGTCTCAGCATAGCTACTGACATTATGGTGAGCAATATTTACATTAGAAAGAAAAGGAAGAGGGGATGTCGAGGGTTCTTGGAAACCCTAAGGTGTTGGTTGCTTATATGCTACAATGATGTGGTTGCTAAGTCTTGAAACCAAGTTATCATCCTGATACTCTGCTCCATTTGTAGTCATCCATCTTTTGGTGATGTGCCTTTAAGCTTATTGCGAGGTTCTTGGAGTTTTGTAATGAGCCACCTTTCTTTCCATAAGAAACCCTAACTTTTTCCACACAAATCAACAATTCCTACCTTAGTGCTGGTTGGATAATTCTATAATTGTTGTTGACTTGAATCGTGCCTTCATGAGATAGCATATAAATAAATGACCATCATCATCTGCGCAACTCCAATCCTGCAAATCCATGATCATCAATTAGAATCCATGATCATCAATTAGGATTTGTAGCCCTGGAATATTGATGTTAAAATTTCTTAGCTCGGTCTTCTTTTTCCCCTTTCATCATGGTGATCTTCCTCGATTTTCTGGTCGCTTGGTTGCTTTCACTACTATCTTGCATGTATACACTTTCACATCTCTTCATCAAATTTGTTTTCAACTTGGCCTTGGCCTTCTATCACAAGATTGGGTATACCACCCTTTTAACACGTTTAATACGAACTTTTGTGCGATGACACATCATCTCATTTGTAGCGCTTTCAGTTATATGTCGGGGCTATGGAGTGCGACTTGGCCAAGATTGCGACTTGTGGGAGTCGCATGGTCACATCTCAACATTTTCTGCTTTTGTTCGAAGAGTGCAACTTGGCGACCCGGGTGAAGGTTGCAACTTCTAGGGTTCGCATATATTTCAGCTCGCTGAGGAGTGCGACTTGGCGACCTGGGCGAGGATTGTGACTTATGGAAGTCACGTAGTCGCAGCTACTGGAAGGTCGCGTCCTTTGTTCGTGCCTGAGGCTTTCACCTGCGTCTTTGCGACTCGTGGGGATCTGTGAATTGAAAGGAGGTCGCACGGTTGCGTTTAATGTTGGGTTACATTCACACATTTCATTATTGGACCATCATTTGAGAAACGCGATCCCACCTAAAATCACGACTCTCCGACCTTGGTTTGAGAAATGCGATCCCACCTAAAATCGTAACCTGGTAGTGCGACTATGTGAGAATATTCATATCCATTCGTTTTCCCATCGTATAGACGACTCGTCGAATTCGCCAGCTAGTTTTTTCCTCTCCTTTAGGCCGGCACATACTGACGTTTACCCACGTAGGTTTTACCATATTCCCACACGTCAACCTCAGCATCGTCGATTTTCATGCCAATCCACTCCATGACTATGTGAGGTAATGTATGGTTGGGATTGTTTGTATGTATGTTGACCAAAACGTCTTATTTCTCTTTTCACGGTGGTCCCCTCTTAAAGGTCAAAGAAAAAACCTCTAGCTCATGGCTGCACGTTCCATTTGGAAACTGTCATCACCTTCCATGACGTAGTGTTCTTGAAATCCACACATATCTATTTTGTGTTGTGGTTTTCATCGAACCTCTTGAATAAGGGCCAACGCTGCAATCTATGGGTTGTCTGCCCGTTGTCATTAAAAATAGTTCAAATAATTACAGCGCTCGGTTATACCTGCTAGTCACGTCCTTTTATTTTTCTCAACATCAAATATGGATCCTATGCCTTATCGACTTATATCATTCGTGTTATCATAACGATATCTGGTATGCTCTGTGTCATTGCAATCATATGTGACACTGTGTGAGGTGAATTTATTTTAATACCATAGTCTTCAATACTTTTAAGTATCCTCCATCATGTCGATGTAACACATCGATTCAAACCCGATGCTTAGTGCGTGATTATGAGGAAAACCCTGACGGTGTTAATGCAACCTCAAAACCCCTCGAATCGTGCCTTCATATAAATCTGATATGTGTTGGCCTCTTGCAGTACCATCACCAAATAAAATAAACTTAGTGTGCCCCTTCCATCTTAAGAATATCTACGACCCCTTCATAGCTTGCCTAGTCTCCGATGAATCATTCATAGTCATCGTGCTTATAAGTGTGGTTTTGGAATGTAGAGACCTCGTGGGTGTTGGCACAAATTCTTTGGTCTTCATGCCTTTGTGAGGAGTCATCGTGGTCCTGGTGACACGGCACAAAAAAAAAACCTTTACTACCACACCTGCATGTACACAAACAATATTAGGTGTTGGTCATATTATGTCACATGAAACAATCTCTGCACACTTAAATGCTAGATGTTGGTCATATTATGTCATATGAAACAACCTATGCACACTTAAATGCTAAGACTTGAAAGCGCAATGAAAAAGGACTTGTTATAAAATATGTTAGAAATGTTCTAAATGGTGTCATGAATATCGAACACCACTAATGCCACTGACTTTTAAAGGTGTGATGAAAGAATTTTCTTATATGGATTAGATGATTTAACCTTGGGTATGTGAATAACATTTCCTCAAATGTATCAAACCCCTTGACATGTGAAGTGGCTCAATTTCAAAAGTGACTATGCAACTGTTTTGTTGGGGCCGAGGTTATCGATGCATTTTAGAGAGAGAAGAGATCAAGGTTATCATTTGGAAATCACGAAAAACCCTCCAACCTCAGTGAAATCATAGAAAGATGACCCAACAATGCCAAAGTTATGTTATGGTGTGTTTTTAGTGCCATAATATGTTTGTGGCAATGCACCTAGATAATAAGATAATGTTAAAAAAGGTTGGTGATTTATTCAACCATCCAAAATTTCATGTGTTCATGATGAGGATGAAAATACATAAATCCTAATGAATTTGGAAGGGATAAGGATGGCAATGAGGCGAAGACATCGACACAAGGTATCCTCATAAGCCCTAATGTAACTGATGTGATCATGTTTCGAGATAAGATGAGAAGGGTGAAGATGATAAGCACCTTAGGGAGGAGATGATTCCTTCAAAGCAGGGTTGGACCTTCAATCACCGACGCCTAGGGTTTCAAGGATGTCAGGGAATATATACGATTCTTTATGGCCCTAATGCACATGTTGAGGGGTAGGGCCAGGTAATAAATTAGGGGAAGTGAGTTGCGATGATTCTTACTAGGACGTGGTGCAATGTCGATGAGAACATGGCCCTAAAAGCATTAGGTTGAAAACACCAAGGTGGTCACTCTCTTGCCACATTAAGGTTTCTCCCAAACCCTAATATGGTCAACATAAGGGGAGACAAAATGAAATCCTGCTTGTCTGCATGCAGTGCTTCTGTTGGTTGTGATACATATTAGGTAAGGATAAGTTTTGAAGTCATGAGAGTCTCTTGGTACGTCACCGAAGCGACACGCCTTTGAAACCCTAATGTAGTCATAAGGTCAACATCTGATAAAACACATGATGTGCGGGTGCAACATGTAAAGTGGGAATGGGGACAACATCAAAGTTCGACAGAATTGGGGGAAGGAGAGTAACCGGTTAAGAGTCTGATTGAAACCATAATAGAGCCAAGCGAGCATAAAGGGGAACGCAAAATTTGAATATACCCAAAATTTTGGGTGGTGTTGTAGAAGCTACAACACACACACACCCACAAACACACATGTTAATGTTATTTTCCAAGAATTTTTAGTTGAAAAGATGTTTTAAAAGAAAATTGAGTTTTTTTTTTAATGCAATTTTTTAAAAATTGGCTTAATATAATGTTAGTTATAAAAACATGTTTTCTTTTAAACCAATGTTTGCGAATGATATTTTTTAGGATGTTTGATATGATAATTTGTATGTTTAATAATATGAAAGTAAGAGAAAGTGCTTGTTGACACAAAAATTGATAAAAAAACATATTTTATTGGTATTCGAAGCTTAAGACAATCGAGTAGTCAAAATTTTGGATGGTGTTGGATGGGAGGTCGACCCCGATGTACAACGTTTTCGACGTACTTGGAAAATTTTAATTATTTTTTTCGGTAATTTTATTTTCCAAGGATTGCTAGTTGAAATGATGTTTTAAAAGAAAAATGATATTTTTTTTGCAAGAATGCAAATGTTTTTGAAATTGTCTTCAACTAATGTTTTCTAATTTTATTTTATTTTTTTAAATAAATGTTTGCGATGGATGTTTTTTAATATTTTAAATCTGATAATTTGCGTGTTTAATACGATTAGCATTTTGTAATGATTTTATCCTTTGTAATGTAACGTGCAATATTTGATTTGGTTTCGATAGAGTTGTTGATTTTCTGATGGGTCCAAGTATTTGGAAGTTTTTTGCATCTAAGATTCTTGAGCTTATATTTCATTGGCTTCCTTTATTGACGCTGATAAAATTTCGGTTGGTTTGTAAAGAATGGAGTATGCTGTTGGAAAACTCGATTTTTATTGCTTCTTGCAATCGATGTACTGACAAAGAATTTGGATTTATTTCTTTGCTAGCTGGTATCGAGGATAGCTTCTTTGTTGGATCTTACCTTAATGACAAGAGACAAATCTCTCGATTGGTTTTTCATTTTCTAGACTCTCGATATATAATTCAATGTATAGTTGGACCGATGATTTTGTTCATTGTGCTTGGAAGCTCTTTGCATTTAAATAATTATTTCATAGGAAAACCATTTACAAAGACCTTTAGAAATCTTGGGAGTGTGATTGTTGGAGACTTAGGATTCTTCTCTTTGTTGGAGAAATTTAGTCTGCGTAAATATGATTGGGTTATGCTAAAACATGTGTGCAAACACATGGAATCATATTTTTTATTTGCACTAATGTAGACATGGTTTGGAGAAGGACAAAACCTCCTTTGGTGGTGTAAAAACCCCCAAAGGAGGCTATATTTCACAAAGGAATTTTTTTTTGGTTATATTTAGAAAAAGGTTATGATGATTACCCTTTCTATGGCTACACTGTCTATTGTTTGGATGTTATAAGAAACTAGTGGGGTTTTTCATTTGTTCCTATCCCTAAAATACAATGTATGGATTTAGGATTGCATGCAAACTAGATGGTTTGCCTTCTAAACAATGTTTTAACATTTTTTTGGTCAGTTGAAGAGAAAGAAAATTTTGAGTTTGGCAAAGTTTCAATTAGAAGAAGTGTAAAATATTTTGAAGATTAATGGGGGTTGATTTGGAGATTGCTTGATACTATCTCAATGGATATAAATAGTAAATTCCCACGCTACGTACCTTTTCATGTAGATGAAGGAAAAGTACTTATGTTTGGTTTTATGGAAGTGAAACTAAAGGTATATGATATGGTGACTAGACTATGCACAATGAAAATTGGCGATGGTGTCTCCCTCTCAGAAATATTTGGGATCCATGTGGAGTCGGTTGAAGGTTTCAATGATGTTATTGAAAATGGAAATAAGCTACTCTCTACCAACCAGCAATTGTACCCCAATGTTGCAAAGGAAACACCGTAAGGAAGGATTCAAGTCAGTCTAAGAATATGCACACAAATCAACATAAATTCTAAACAGAATTTGGTTGAACACACTTTGGAGTTCTATAGGATGGAATTTGGATGATTCGAGCCAAACTCATGTCATGTTTGCCTCTCGATTTCTCATGTCTATCGCAAAAGTGTCTAAATTGACTTCGATTTACTTGTATAACGTAATCACAAGTATTCTAAAGTCCATTTAGACATCGAATCCTAACTGAGGGAATAAATGAAGTTCACACTCTTCCCCTTTTAGCACATTCGTGGCCCAATTTGTACACCTAAAAGCAACAACGAGTCGTGGCAAGGCAGTGGGCTGGCCCCAAAGCAACAATGAGTCAGTATATCGCTACCCGATCCCCTGCTTCACCACTTGTATGTGCTTAGGGGTAGAAACCAAATCCACTCCGTCTTTCTAAAGCTAGGCAGGCTAGGGGGTAGTCCTTGAAGGTAGATGGAGAGGGAAAATTGTTGAAGCAACAAGTTCTAGGAGATACAACTACTTACCTTAGCAAGTTACAGGTTACAGGCAAGCTAGATTGTTATACAACTGCTTTTCTTAGCAACTTACAGGCAAGCTAGATTGTTGGGCATGACAAGATAGATTGAAGTGGATGAAAAGATATTTTAAGATGAATCAATGAGATAAGTGCCTTAGATGCCCAGGCAAATTTAAAATGCTTGCAGAACTAATGATTAATGTATCAAGTCATAATATAAACAATGGCTGCCAGACAAGAGTTAGCGTAAAGGACAAAAGAAAGATGGGCAGAGAAATGAACAATTGCAATGAAATGAAATTGTTCCTTTAATAGGCACTACTCAAAACTGAAGCAATGAGTAAAACAACATGAAACCTGCGACTACAAATTATGCTGAGATCACAATTATGCTCTAAAATCATCTTAATTATGAAGAAAAGAAAAAAATAAAATAAATAATGTGAGAATTTGTCCCTATCCGATTTCCACTTCATAGTTTATGAGGAGGATTTAAACTCATTTTAGTTATAAAGAGGAAGAAAAAAAAGAAGATATTTTGTGGGAGGTTTAGTATCCATCCACTATAAAGTTAAAATTTTATAAAGAATATTTAAAGATAAAAACTAATGGTGAGGAATAACAAGCTCAAATTTTATAAGGAATATTTAAAGGTAAAAGCTAATTGTAATGGATATAAATTTTCTCAAAAAGCATTCAAGATTAACAAAATCTATCACTATCCAGTAGACAATTCCTTGTTATTGGATGTGAATAATTTTTCCTTCATCATATAAACGAGTCCAACCTAAATTCATTCTTATCCTTTAAAAAATGATTAACGAATGAAATTGAATAACAGTTATTTGAACCTTGGCACTACTAAGGAAGCACACAGAACAGAAAGCAGGTCTGGAACTGTGATATCTTCGAACAGACTTCTGTAATCACTGTTGCAGATTTCAAAGGAAGTAGTTGGAGTATAAGTATGTCATCATCTACATTACGAACATTAGAGATATATGCCATGAATAAATTCCCTTGTCTTGTTTAATGATATGGAATTTTCATTTGGTTTATTCCAATGGTATAGTTGGTTTTATAAACACATCTTAATAAATTGAGAAAATAAATTAATGAACATATTTCAAGTAATATCAGATATAACTGAGAAAAAATCAAATAAAAATCCAAACAATGAACAATAATGAAATGGAAATTATGAATGCCCAACTTTATACAACTCGAATAAACACAATGACATTACATTGTATAAAATATAATTTTATGTTCGAGCTTAAGTTAGAAGAAGGGAAACTCATGGACTTCACCCTCCATGGATACAACTCATTTGGTCTAAACTCCAGCCAAGATACAATTGGGCAACAATATCGCCCATTATTATTTTGAATTGACCCATACAATCATTGACATCTCCTCGTTCGTACCAGTAATACTAAACCCATTGAAGTTGCTCATCGTTCATCCAGGGAATAAGGTAGCTCCCAAATCCCCAATTCACCTAAACCATCAATATGGTCAGATATACAAATGCAAGTTATCCATTGGTAAAACAATACCAGTGGAGACAACCTCTCAAGGTCACTACATGGTAAACAAGTTTTAACAAGTTCTCTGGTTATACCCACATTTGCATCAAACCAGTTGCTCCCTCTACTGTCCACAACATAATCTTTTATTTCTCTTCTCGCTACTAAACCGCTGCAGCAAACCCAATTCAACATAATCTTTTATTTCTCTTCTCGCTACTAAAGCGCTGCAGCAAACCCAATTCCTCTACTGTCCACCACATAATCTCTTATTGGCCTTCTTGCTACAAGAGAGCTATAGACATCTATTTCCTGATGTCTTACTAGTTGGGCCTCAACCTTGGAGTACATGAACAATCATGACTGTCATCTCTTCGTTTTAGTGTTCCAGGTATCCAGTCCACACTCATGATTGTGAATAAGCAGTAAGAGATTGGGTAAGTAGATGATCGCTGCAGGTACAATACTATCGGAATCTGTTACTGCTTCAGTCTCTTCCAGCACAGTCTCGTCAAGCACTGCAAATGCAATATTGAGACATCCAAATAAGTTCACAAGCAGAAACTGATTTCTCTGCCAAATTTTCATGAAGACACCCATTTCAACAAACAAATTCTGCAACAGGACACAATTCTCTTTCATGCTCCACTGTGAAGTTTGCACAACCCTAACCCTAAACAATAGATTGCTCTGTCAATCCATTATAGCCTGAGCTGTGAGTGACCACATGTTTTCGAGCTGTGAGAATACTTCCTCCAGTCTACCTCCTCCGTTCTGATCCAAGTAGTCTTCCAGGGCATCCGAAGCCATGACTATGGCTCCTCTGTCTTCTTGGTGTTTAGACTTGAAATATCTCATCAGAAGGCTTGTCCAGTCATTAGTGGATGCAGGAAGCAGTGGAATGCAGATGAAAACAGGGATTTCTTGGATGGGTGGCTTCAGTTCAAAATCAAGCACTTCACAAGCTGCAGGAAATTCAAAACTGCCCTGGTTGAGCCCATCGCAACCATTTTTCATGCATTGCAGAGATGGCAGTATGAACATGGAATGAAACAGTTGTTTTGGGGTGTCAAGCATCCTCCTATTAATTAAGCATGTTATATCTTCGACTGTACTGAATACAATGCAATTACTTTCAGTTTTTGTTTTCTATGGTTTTGAAATTATTAGTGTCGAGATTATTTCATCATTTTAGCCAGCTCTGGACTCATTATTTGAAAGGTAAATCAACACATCAACAGAAAAATAAAAATTACAGTCCATCAACTTAAATACAATTATTAATTACGGTAACTCAATGGATAAGTATTAGATTCACCCTTGCTAACCTTATCAATCTCTGCTGCTCATGATGCTGCACAACAGTTTCGTTTCCTCCATATCCAATCTTTGAGGCCTGGTTTCATCAATTGCACTACTCGGATGGTGCCTCTAGCATTCTCGTCTCGTGATCACGTTCCCTGTCAGAGGAAACCAGTAGGCCCATGACTACACTTCTCCGAGATGATACCTCTTATTTTTTAGTCCAGAACCGGGCCTTATTTTTCCCAAATTCTTTAATTTACTAATGGAGTTTGGATTCTCTTTTTTCTATACAAAGGAATTGTATTTGGAAGTTGAGTTAACGAAACTGCACTCCTAACACATGTTGCTCTAGATAATTCGAGATAAATCCAAGAGCCCCACCGGCAAGAATCAAGAAATTATCACGTGCTACCCTGGAAATTATATCTATAGAACTAAAACACTACAAAGAAGTCCAACCTTTCACAATTTGAAGAATATAATAAATCTCAACGGAGTAATTACAATAGAACTATAGCCATAACTTATAGCTAGCCCTACTGATAGCTCAGGGTCGAAAAGACCGAAATATATTTAATAGTACATAAGGAAAAAACTAAAAATATAAACCCTAATCCCATTAAACTCTAGGATGGGGTCTGGTGATAGATTCCATAGCACCTGGAGAAAGAAAAGAAGGGATTTCGGTAAAACTTGCGAATTTGAAGGTTCTTAACCAGAGTCTCCCACTCGAAATCGAACTAAGAACTCACTTATAATCAAAGAAAGAAACCCTAAGAACTCACCTATAATCAAAGAAAGAAACCCTAGGATGGGGTCGGGTGATAGATTGGATAGCACATGGAGAAAGAAAATAAGGGATTTCAGTAAAAATTGGGAATTTGAAGGTTCGTAACCAGAGTCTTCCAGTCGAAATCGAACGAGGAACTCACCTATAACCAAAGAAATAAAGAAAAAAGAATGGAGCCCTGTTAGAAAAACCTAGTAAGAAGTATTTTAAAAAAGAAATATACAAGTTATAAGGAGATGGGAAGTGGGGTTTACCTAAATCCACTCTCAATTGCGGTAGTCACATCCAATACATTCCTGCGTAACAAAAGGTTAGAATCCACTGAGTGCATAGAAATTTATCAGGAATTAAATTAACTGAAGGATGAAAAGTTTATACACAACAAATAATGAAACAAAATAAGAGAAACTGGAATCGCCAAACCCTCCAAGAGAAATGTTTAAGGTTGGAAAAATCTCACATACCATGTAGACCATCCATACCTGCTACCTCATGAGCCGAGGAACCAAAACAAAAATAAGATAGAGAATTAGAAAACTATAAAACATAAAACCCTCACATTACGCAACCAAACTCTATAACAAAAAAGACAACTGGGAGGAAGAGATTACCTAGTGAACTGGTGCCAGATTATTGCCAAGGAGGAGATTTAGAGCATAGGTTTTGACTGGAGGCAATAGGGAAGTTGCAAAATTCGCTTCTGTGAGAGGTGAGAATGCGAATGACTGAAACACAGTGCCTGATGTCGGTAGAAACCCTCACAGAATCAGTAATGGCCTTGAGCTTGTCAACAAATTTGCAGCCACCAGAGAAAAAAATGAGCGAGCAGAAATACTGTTGGCATTACAGAAAGCCAGCATCTCATCTGCAAGGTTTTCCGTCGTGTACCATTTCAACTCATTTTCGAATACTATTGTGTTGAATACCAGTATCTATTGGTTGTGCCGCGGCCAGTTTCAACTCCATATGCATTTCTGCAAACCTTAAGAAACAAACCTCTGTTATCAAGACACAGACAGCACAAAAACCCTGTAATCTTTGAAATCCGAGAATGTCCAGGTCGCCCAATGCCCTACTTTCCACATTTTCTCTTTTCATCACTACATTGTAAACTAATTTTTGGATCAAGGGTTGAAAATGTTTGAATCGTCTTACATATGATCTAAGGGTTTCACATTATGACACGATGGACATCAGCAAAGTTGTTTTCAAATAATAACGCCTTACGGCGTAAATAAATTCTAGTGGTGGTATACCACTACTGCCTGTGGATAACTTAATTTAGCCTTTGACAGTTCAAGAAGTTTTTTTATGGACAATGTTGCAAATGTCATCTTTGTTTAATTTTGGAGATGATTGTCATATGAATCTAGCGTGTTTAATGAAAACATAGCCATGTCAAATTTTCATATTTTTGTTGGAGATTACTTGTATTAATATGCTATTTTGCAAGTCGAACAATGTAGTTAAATGTGAATTTTGTTAAGTATATATGGATTGTATAGAGTTTTTTGTTATATATATTAAGTGTTTTATTTGTAAAGTATTTAGATTACAGAGAATTCATAAGTCAAATTTGTGATTCCAACAAAATTTTATAGAATTATGAGAAAATTTGACTAGAAAATATACTGAAAAAATCTTAAATATCAGGTAATAAATATCACTAATAAATTTACCAAATTTTCTTTTTTAATTACTATGTATTTGAAATTTCTTATCAAGTGGAAGAATGTGAAACTAGCTAAACAATATACAAGTACAACTCATCACCAGAAACCTCATCAAGTAGACAACTCACAATTCTAGAATTATACATTACTACATTATTCTAACATCCCCCCCCCCCCCAAAAGTTGAAATGGTTTTTCTACAATGCCTATTTTATTTTATACATACTTCAAAGTTAATCTTTCCTAGAGGCTTGGTAAAGATGTCAGCTACATTTTCACTTGCATAAAGAGTACAAGTTGTTCATGATGTAACAAGAGACGTAAGATTGAAAATCGAAATTTCAAAAAAGAAATGTAAACAGGGTGTGACGAACATATTACAAAATAGGAAGCAAAAAGAAGGAAACTTGGTGAATTTTGTTTAAACCCTGGGGACAACCAACAATAAATTCGAATGGAAGGTGTTAATTTTTCATTAAAGTGATGAGTAAGAAAGTGAGAATGAGCTTCTAAGCTAGAATCAGAGTGCTCTCTCAATAATTTGCTAATGTTTATGGAAAATCATTTAATGCACAAAAAGTATAATGAAGCACACAATAATAAATACAAAGTGGTAGCTTTGAGTTGAATTCCATTCTAAATGAGATGCTTAACTTTACTCAAAAGAAATAGATAATTAAATACAAAGAAGTATCATGTCACCTTATTGGCTGTAATGAAGGCCGCAAGAGTGTGGATGAAACCCTCAAAATAAAACAGAGGTCTCAAAGACCCATTTATTAAAAAAAAGGTTACATGTAGAGTGCCTGTATGGGAAGGGTTTGAGTGTTATTGTCGACTCTTCATGTCTCTGCTTCTAAGTTTTTTTAGTGTACAAAGAATAAAACGTCGACATTGATGGAGTTATTTATTATTCTAGGTGTGAGGGTGGCTCGAGGCGCTTGCAGGAAGGTTTCACCAACCTTTCATTTTAAGCAGACTGGGTATTTGCCTCTAGCATCCTTGCCTTGGAGGTTGACCAAAAGAATGTTCTACACAACGACATGGAGCTGATTTCAGGCTCAATAAGGGCCCTCACGCAAACAATGTGTGGTAGGAGAAGTGTAACCCCTTTAGGATTCCACACCAAACTCATGGGGAATAATGGTTGCTGGAGCGTCAGACCCGCCATGGCTGGAAGTATTCACCCAAGTTCGAGGAAAGTAGGAGGGGTCAGAAATATTGGGCATTGGATAAACCAAAACTAACTGTGTGTTTTGTGACATGGACTTCTCGTGGATCGTTTTCTTTGACGATGTGATTGTTGACTAACACTTGCAAGTTTTTGTCTAATGGAAATTGTGATTCCCAACAAGTGGTATTAGAGCATAAGTCACAACTTCGATACAAACCTGGATCGCATTGGGTGGAATATTGTTGGATATTGGATAAAACAATGCTCCTTGTGTGTTTCGCAACATGGACTAACCACCTCTTGTGGATCCTTATCTCTTGCGATATGATCATTGACTAACACCTGCGGTTTTTAGTCTAACAGAAATCATGGTTCCAAACATGAACACGTTGAGAAATATTACACCCAAGCTCAATAGGGGTAGCATTGGAGAACATCTCAAATGCCAAAAGTTGTTGGTACGAAGTAGCAACATCTATCTAAGGTCTAAATAACTTCTAAGGCAGATCCATGGTCGAGGAAACCAACTCAACAATCAATGTAGAGTTGAGACTTGTTTCCACGGAGGCCATGAAGGGGTTCCTATAATGTTTTGGAGATGGGAAAGAAGGGATCCATTAGTCGATTCATGGTGAAGGTAGAGAGCTATTTTGATGTGGCAGAGAGAGGAGTGCTCTAAATTTATAGCGTAGATTGAGTACAACTTACGATACCCCGGAGAGGTAAATTCTACATGTGGTGATCGTTGACTAGTTGTTGTGATGGTAGAGGGTGGTGGTTGGTCAGAAATGGACCCTACGCATGGTGACCCATGGATAGTTTTTGAGGTCGCACAACACGGTGGTTGGTAATAAATGGACGCCTTGCAAAGTCAGACTATCAATCTTAGGTCAGAGTTCGAAAGGTGGGACAGGTGTATAATAATAGTTGTGTGGGAGAAGACAGTCTACCGTGACTATTCCGAAGGATGGAGATCAAGATCTTAGGAGTTAGGGTGCTAAAAAAGGTCAGATTTAGGAAGCCAGGTTGTGGTGAGGAGGTTTATCGAGCACGATTGTAACACATGTGGTCAGGTCGTAGATCAGGGGTCAGAGCAAAAGAAGCAAGAACATGTTAGGGAAGTTAGAATAGGCTCGACCTATCAATAGATTAGACTGATATGTGGACCTATGGTATACTACCACATGACAGAGGGAAAGAGGTTGACAAAATTAGTTTGTTTCCTGAGATGCAAGATCTACCAATGTGGAGGCCCTATGGAGGCAAGATTTCGCATCACCAAGTTCATCTTGACAACACAGGTGTGATGGCATAGGTCAATTTAGCTGTAAGGTAAATTTTATAAAACAAGAATAAAAAAATTGTAAGTCTCGTTCTGATAACTGTATGTTCATAGCTATAGTTTCACAATGCCAACCCCCCTTAGTATGGGTTAAAGGGCCTAGGAAAATCAAATTTTGATTGTTTAATGAGGAGATAATGATATAACTTTCACATTTAACTTGTTGGATGTCATTTTTGTTGATCTGCAATTTTTCAAATCAAACAATGCGCTTCAATATCATTTTTTGTAATGTATTTGTGGATTGTGTAGAGCATTTTTCTATTTCTTATATGAGATTACGCCAATGGTGGTTTTGTGTATTGCAGTATTTGAGATATTATTTATATATATGTATGTAATTGTAATATGGAAGGACAATTTTTAGTATTTTAAGTTATGTAGTACATTGAAATTTACTTCATGTATAAAGTTAGTGAGCATAAACACTTCAACTTGTTGAGGATGTGCGATGATAAACAACATTGAAAAGAAAAATTAAAAAACAATGAAAATTTGTTGTATAAATCTTAATTGAAGGAACAAACAAGCATAGTTTGAAAATTTCCCTGTCTTCTGGTTCACGTGAGATAGCAAATGAATATCACCGGTAATGGTATTGAAAGAACAAGGATGCAGTAAATGCGCCCATAAGATCTACGTATTAGGAAAATAAAAGAGCTTCAATAAATCATCACATGATGGAGTCGACAATCATAAGTATGGGAATATGAGTAGGATGATTGGAAGAATATTTTCTTCAAATGTTCCTTTGCGTGGATGTTGAAGATGTTGAAATTTGTTTACCGAACCAAAATTTTCTAACCATATTATTCTTTGTGAACATTGTGTTTACAAAGAAAGTGTTTGTGCAAGAAACAACATGGTTCCTCTACATACAACAAAAGTAATTGAGTATTGGAACATGGGCACATTCATGGAAATAAAAAAATTCCAAAATCCTATTTATTTGGTGATATAAATATGCTCGGTGACATGGTAGGAAATTTTGGTCATTCTGGTGGCAATGTGGGGCCGATCATTCCTTCCAAGAACTATATAGTGAATATCATGACTCCTTCAGATTTTGTTCGTACTCAGTCTCTTGGAAGAGAACAAGGGCCTGGTGTATTTTTTGTTTTGATAATATTTTTACATGTGAATGGAATATATTAATTGTTCAATGTTTTTCTTCTTTCATTTCTTTGTGCAGAACAATGTTGGAAGGAATATTGGTGCAGAAACACAGGTGGAAGGAACACAAACTTTGTGTGTTTCTCAAGTTTTATTTTGGGCATATGATTTTTTTATTGATAGTAGTATGGTTTTCGAGATGGTTGACAATTTGTGACACCCAGTTGTGAATTTCGGAACAAGAATTTCTAGGAGCAAGTGTGTAAACAATATTTTATTGGTAGAGAATCTATGCAGAGTCCTTATCATCAGATGGGACAAGTGGTGTAAGTGAATTTATTTTCCTCCTATTTGTTCATTTCAATATGTATTTGGCAATTTCTAGATGCATATTTTAATTCATGATTCTTTTACAGAGAAATATTCGAATGAATAATGGTTGAGAATTAAATTCAAAACCAAGGTAGCCTTTGTTTGTTGGTCAATTTTAGCTCTATCAGTGTGATGGGAAATAAAATGTATGTGTTTTGTATGTTAAACTTACTAAGTTGAATTTTTTTGTATGTTTCATTTTGGAATTATGATTTATAATTTATGTAAGCATAACGAAACCAACTGCAACCAATATAGAAGAATGGATTCCCATGAATTTATGAAAAGAAATTTTCAAGGCAGTGTTCAAATCTGGCAGGTTATTTCACATCATCCTCAATCTGGATTGTTGTTTTGCAGAGAAACAAAGAGGTTTCCATCATTTTAGCAGAGAGATGATTAAAGTGCATAAAACATTTTGATGCAGGATTGATAAGTTGTTTGTTGCGGAAATTTGTTGAGTTTGTAATGAATCTTATCCTGGTATAAAATTTGTGAGATGGCATGAAGGGCTCAATTTTAAAATATGTAAGAGTGAGAGAGGTGTCACCAATTCTCTTACTTTAATAATATGGGTCCTGGTGAGCAACCTGAGGTCCTAGGATTTTTGACGCAATTTAAAGTAATCCTAATAACATGAGTGAATCCAATATTGAAAGTAACAAATGCTAGTGGGGTCCAATATAAATATAGTGGGCATACAATTAGTTTTCCACAATATATATCTTTGATTGCAAAAAATCTTCCATGACGTGTATAAAAACTTGATTTTTTTATTGTTAGAAGACGTGGTGCTGAGTCGAAACATTATGAATGTTATTTCAAGATACAACTTGTGTTGGATGTATTGGTTTACAAAATTCAGATGGATAAATATTACAGGCATGTTGAAATTGATATGGATTATATTGCTACTCTCCCGTAATCACCGTCTGTTGTGTCTAGTAGGCTACAATATGTAGATACTAATTTGGGTGAAACAAAGAGAGACGATGAGGACATTGAAATTTTGGGGGCTGGTGGTTTGCACTAGCATGAATAATCGTTTATTTCTCGCATGCCTAATGAGTGCATGGTGCTAGCGCTGGAATCAACACTTGGATTGTGACAAGTGCCTGACCAGACACATCTTAAGCTCAAGGGCTATTCTATGATTTGAATTATATAATTGATAAGTGGTTAAATATCTAAATCACTGAAAAGGGTTTTAGGAAAATTCACTTTCACACCAATGAGGGTATTTAGACCTGATATGGTAGCAAAATATAAGTTTGTAGCCTATGGCGGGAAGAAATTATGGAATAACAGAAGGGACAGTGGGTCTGCAAGGTAGCAATCCATTGCTTTGATGAAAAACAACACAAGAACCAATCTAATAAGATATTCAATAAAATAAGACTATCATAAGACTTACAATAATCTTATTGAACATCATTAAAAGTCACTGTCATAAGGAATGCTCTTTAACCAGCTATTATGCACATCTCATCAAGAAAGCTTACTAAGTAAGACTGATAAAAAATGATAACGTACATAAACACATCAAGAGGCTCACGAAAACATATAACAACGTTGAAACTAAAAACTGGAACTGAAGAGATTTAGGTATGGAAACACATAAGAAGGATCAACAATACACATATCAAGATAGTAATAAGTCCTCAAAAGTGTTCTTCAATATCATTAACTAAAAGAGTTCACTGATCACACGAGTATAAGAATCACAAACCACCAACCTCTTCTCTATTGAGTTTTATCATATATATACCAGAGATATTATGCTGATATTTCCACAAAAAGTGTGAATTTTTTCTAGAGGAGTTATCATATTCCTATATGTAGGGTGAAGCTTATCCTTAACCATAATACAAAGTAGTGCATCATAATAAAAATAAACAACATTATGGCATATAATTCGAAGTGGCTAGAGTGATGTGGAAAACTGCTCTTTTTTTCTGGTATAACCACTTCCTCAAAAAATGCAACTAACGACTGAAGATGACATCTGGCTCTTTCCCCCAAAAGTGCAAAAATTGTCAACTAAATTTCACATCTGGAAGAGAAATTGGTCAATTGACATTTGGCAACAACTCCTTCTATTGATATTGCATGTATGTAGTTACCCCTCAGTACCATCCTTCGAGATTTGAATCGAAACTGCCTCCACTTCCTTTATAAAAAAATTTAGGAAATAATAACTATCCTCAGAAACATGTAGCTATTATCAGAAATCTTGTAGATAGCTGCATTTGTCGATTAAGCCAAGAAAGTGTGCTTCTCCTTCTTTGATTTGCCTTAAATGTTTAAAAAAAATCAACTATAGAAGCAAATATTTTGAGGGACTCTACCTTAGTGAGTCTTTTAGCTTTTCCTTTTCCTGCACATTTCCGTTTCTGAGCTTTGGTCTTCTTGGATTCATTTCTTGGGCTTTTATCAAAATTTATAATTTCATATTTCAGACTAGGATTAGCAAAGAGTTTGTTGTTCAGTCTTAGCTTGATTGCCACATAATCTCCATTATTACAAGAATCATTTATACTTTTTGATAAAGTCACGAGCTTTGTCTTTTTTTTTTCACGTTGCCTAGACAGAAGATTGTTAGCAAGGTCTTTGTGCTATTTCTTGGGTGATGACTTAGCTTTCCACCACTTGCAGATATAGCCATAATACATAGTTGTTCAAACTAGAGACATAAACCCTACATGCAACCCTAATTTATTGCTTTGGGATGATAAATTGTTTGCTCGAAAATGCAACTCTATTAGTTGTAACCTTCTCATAGAACTTGGTCATGAAAACAACAAACCTAATCCTCTGGACTCTGCGCCTTTAATCATGGTATGGTTTAATTGACAAGACTTGAAATGTTTCAAATGTGAGCACCAAGTCACCCCATACAATAAACCATTTCTCCACATCATTAAAAATACCTTGTACCTTATTTTCTGCTTCAGCCATAATGAATAGTTATAGGTTAGCTCCAACAAAAATATAATCACTCCTTTATAATATTACTTCTAATTTAGAAATAATTACCCTTTTTAAAAAAGAATAATATCTCATAGCATAGAATATCTTCAATTAATTTCAAAGGGGAATGATCTTTTCTTTGAAAAATGCTCCTTGCACATTTTTTTCAGGTAATAGCTACTTACTGGGTTTTCTTGTAAAACCATATTTGCTATAAAAAATATCTACCTTACTTGTGTTGCTAACTTATTTTAATAAATCCTCCAATAGACACCTTTCATAAAGGTAATACCTCTTGTTTCATCAAACCTTCAACATTCAAAGAGAAGTGTCTTTTCACCTGATAAATGCCTCTTTTGTCTCCTTGTACAAATTTTCCAAGTAATAGATACTTACTGGGTTTTCTTGTAAAACCATATTTTCTTAAAAAGGGTAGCTATTACGAAAAATTCCTAAAATACCTAATGACTCTGACATTTTGTTCTTTAAACTTGGATAGAAATATCATGGTGAATGAATAATACTTCTCAAGCTAAACCCATGACCTTAACTACTCAAAGCAGTTAAAAGACTTATTAAAAAAGAATTTACTCTAATAACTCTATGACACAAATAAACTATTGGACTCAAAATTATTTTGGGGTTTGGTTAAAAATGATAAAAACTAATACATTTTAACCCTCTGGGGCCTTCAACCATAGGTTAGGAGACAAGAGAGGATCAAAAGCACAACTTACAATGATGATCAGACCTTGAAATTGTTTTGAAAAAACTGTAGTGCTAACACATGGAAGTGGAACGGATAAGAAGACTCATTTAAAATGTATATTCTAGAAGCGATGAAGTAGTGGAATGGCTAGATATTGGTACATACCCCGTCAATGAATATAAAACTAAAGGGTTGCTAGACATGGCCTTCCCAACTTTGTTTCCCACTGGTGATGTTGATTTGTTGCATCCATGTATTTTTAATGTTGAAATGCACGAATATGGTTTCCATCTACTTAGGTATTGTGATCAAATATTTGGAAGCCATATTCGGTTTCGATATTTCCTATTGAATATGATTATCCTTCATCGTATCCAGGGAACAACTTCTTTCTTCTTGAAAAAGAATATCCATAAGACTGCACGTACAACTATTCAAGAGTTATGCCAACAACTCGAGGATCTTCCTGACAATAAATTGGCTGAGAAATTAATGTGTTTTTGTTTTTTTATTAGGGGTACAAGGGAATATTTAAAATTTTTTTGTTTTGAACTCACCGACATGATCACACAATTGGGATTCCCAAAATTTTTTTTATGTTGAGTGCAAATGACACTAAGTGGTATGACTTGCATTATCTTATGTCTTCAACCACACACTTCCATCCACAAAATTAACATGCAAAAAACAATTGATAATTTTATTTAGTACCCACATATATTTTTTATGTACATGCACAGAAGATTTAATATGTTTCGTGAACTAGTTCTTGAGAAATATCTTGGAGCTAAAGACTTTTGGTATAGGTTCATGGTTGTTTATTTTTTCATATTGTTTATGGGTTTGGAATGATGTGTTTTATTTTGGTTGGTTTTTATATGCTAACTAATTTTTTTTTTGGTAGGTATGAGTGGGAGCACAGGGGTTTAGTGCACATCCATGGTTTCCTGTGGCTACTAGGAGCTATGAATATGAAACAGTAGATTGTAGTAACCCTTTACATGCTCATCAAGCAAATTCCTACTTTGACAAATATGTAGCAACCTCGAATCCACACGACATACAGCATTATAATATTGTCATTGTTCCTCGAAGTGTTAATGATGACCCGTGCCTTTTGAAAACCTTAGATATTTTTTCATGCAATCCTAAAGAAGACTATGAGCATTTGGTCAATAGAGTGAAAAGACACAAAACAATGCAGTGTTTATTGCAAAGAAAATTTTAGAGGATAATATTTGTATATGGCCTAATTTTCCATGCTTTTTCCAAAAAAAATATTTTCCTTTCCCTTTTTTTTCTTAAAAAGTATTCGTCCAAATTTATAAGAAAAAAACAGTTTACTTTAAAAATCACCAAAATTTTATCGAGACTATAAAAAATTATTAGAAGCTTGATTATTTTTACTAAAATATCACCAAGAATTTTATAGTTTGCATATTACGGATTAGTAATATTCGCTAAGGTTTCTAATCTTTAAGATAAATTTCCATCCTTAAAATTTTCCCTGGTTGATTATTGTTTACGGAAAAAGAGGTCTATCCTTTCATGCCATTACGATGTTCCATGGGAGGTGCGTGCAAATTTTGCAATGTACATAGATGAAAAAGGGAGAAAGAAATATGAAGCAACATGAAGCGAAGATTGTTTAAATGTTCTTAATGTGGATCTTCTAACAATGTGGCGAGAAAATGTCGATTTTCAAGTAGTTGTTTCTCGATATGTAGTATTGAAATAAATTAAAAAATATGCTTTGAAGGTAGAAAGAATATATCAAATTTATCATGAAATGTTGACTAGGGTTGCAATGCAGGTGTATCTGATGCTACCATGTTATTTTCATATATAAGGTTTCTTGCAGAAATGCCTGTTGAGCGTGACATTAGTGCACAAGTGTAATATCCCAAAATGGAGGAGACGGGAATATAAAACATAAACTGGAAAATGCAGTGATACATCAACACATAAAATGAGATCAGATCATATATCCATTCTATTAAACATTATAGCAGCAAATATATACAAGATCTTGAGGAAAAAGACACTGAAGCTAGGAAAAACAAGCCTTTAGAGACCCTGTATATAAAATATGAAGAACAACTGTTATACAAGAATGCTATAGGCTAAGACATCACACTTTCTGTTGGAGTTAACTGTTGCTGGAAATGTAAATACACCTATTTTTTGATATAGTTCTTAGAAAATGTCGGAATCAGAGATCTAGGCTTTCTAACACTATCCCAAGACAACCCAGAAAGGGTTTCCGGAAATACTGAAAATAAAAAGTGTACAAAATGTATCCCTAGGGCTGAATAACAATCTACAACTAGATCACTGGTAAGAGGTGGCTGATCTGATATATCAATGGCTAATATCCCTCCTCACAAAATTTTCGGATGAAGGGCTACTCCCCTCACTGGAAAGCAAGGTCAAGAACTTGGGTACTTGACCTCCCACTACAAGTGCACTGCAAAATAACACAGTTTCTGAAGGTGACTGCACTGTGGGTGAATGTTGCTACTTTTCCTAATGCCATGTGGTGAAATCATGCTCAAGGATCTTCCTTTCTAGCCTCCCAGATGAAGGGCTTCTCCCCTCACTAGAAAATAAGCTAAAAAATTGGGTCTATCAACCCTCCACTGCTACTGCCCTGCAAAACAACACAATCCTAAAGGAGACTATGCTGTGAATGATGGCTGAAGCTTGGCCTGAATCCAGATAGTGGAAATGATGCTCAATGAACCTCTCCTGAGTAGGCACTTGAAGTCCCCCAAGGATGAAGGTGGGATTTCCGCTCGAAACACCCTTGTGCTAAAAAACACAACAGACTTAGCTAAACAACTCAAGCATGCAAAAATTCATAAAAGACCCATAAAATATCAATATTTTGAATGCCTTCTATGGTTTCCATCATCTTCCTTATATTTTCGGTGGGTTTCCTCACCTTGGGTCCCACTCATTAAAGAAGCTACTCTCATGCATACACTCCTCCTCCATGACTGCGTTGTCCTCCATTAACTCTCCACTACCTCCATAACATCGTTGTTGATTTGGTCAACTTTGACCCTATCCACCTGCTTTAGCCCCTGTTCACACCTCAAGGTGCTTTATACAGCTGATACAATGATCCACCTTCACATGAGAAGTGGTTTTATTACTATTAAAGAGATTTATGGGTCTCTCTACCCACTTATTCACCTATCTTACTATCAAAAGTAGAAATTAATATTCCTAATACCTGAAAGCTAATTAGGAATATTACAACAAGAAACATGCCATATGTTACTAAAGCTACCTCTTCTTGTGTGCAATAGCAAATTTGTTCCCTTGAATGTTGGAAAGAAGTATTCCAAATCATGTTGGTGCAATTTGATGAAATTTCATGTGAGAAATTTTTTGTCCATCTTTATCAAAACCACCCCTATTTTCTAGAACATTTTTGTTTGATAGAAACAACAAGATCATGGAGTTATGATGGCAATCATATGAAGGAGCCATGGAGACCACTTAATGTGAATTATATTGTTCATGTTTGGTAGTGGTTTTATGTTATTATGAACGAGGAGTCATAGGTGTTTGCAACATTTTTCTGGAGTTATTTGCTTTTGTACAAGTCGTTTCATTACATTGCTTCGGATATATGAATTTCAAGCGAAACTATAATTGATAATTGGAGGAGTCTAAGATATCATGTGTGGCATGTTGATCGAGGCCCTTTTCCAAATGAGAGTAATTAAGAGGATGGTGAGCCCCTTGTTCACAAAGATAATGTTGATAGAGATACTGAAGAGTGGCAAGTTCTTTCCTGGATTATTCCTTCAAACAATGTAACCATTTCCGATCTTGAAAATATTGGAAGACGAGATTACAATATTCATTATAATTGGCAGGAAATAATGGTTCTAGATGAAATTATATAATATTCTATTTCTTTTATAAAAGATGCTCAGTTAGCGGGTGTTGTTAATGGAAAATTAGTTTGGGAAACAATAGTACCACCTTTCTCTTTATATGAGAAACGAGAAGCTTTTGAAATAATTTTATGCCACTTTTTTTATGGTGAAAACAATGATCCTTTGAAAACTATTATTAAAGGAACAACTAGAACTGGTAAGTCTTCTCTTATTCACTTTATTGATCATGCTCTTTTGGCTTCTGCAACGGGTGGCATAAGTCCACTTCTGTTGCTCGCTCCTACTAGCATTTTTGCTTTCAATACACATGGAAAAACAATACACTCAAATTTAAAAATTATTATAAAATATATGAAACCATTGAATGGGAAAGCCCTAAAAATGTTTCAAGAAGATATGAGGCACATTTGTTATGTTTAGATTGATCAGATGATATTTATAGGTCTGAGGTTGTTTATACAAATAGATTCACGTTTGCGAGAAGCCTTTTACGAAAACAAGGACTCTCATTTTGGTGGCAGGTCGATGCTTCTTGTGGGTGACCTTGGGCAACTACCTCCTGTCAAGGATAAACCTTTGTATGCAGGCATAATAGCAGGGAAAGTTTTGTGGGAAACCTCACTATTATTTCCACTTTGGATAGAATATTTAGGAAACAAGGAGATGATCCTAGACAAACATATTGTTGTAATATTTTAATCAATATCATAAATACAAAGCCTACTCTGCATGATTAGAATCTTCTCATGCCATGCGTTGAAATTTTCCTGTGTTCATAGGAAAAGAGTTTATTTTATTCTTCGGTTCACTTGTTTGCAACAAATAATTTGGCCAATGTGCACAATTGGAAGATGCTCAAATCATTGAATTGTCCAATTGTGAGTGGTGTTATAGAGTATATCAGAAGAGAAAAAATATTTGACAACGATGATGATGTGTTCGAGCATGAAGTGTTTTTATGTCATGGAGAGTGTTTCATGTTGAAATGTAATTTATGGGTTGAAGTTGGGATGGTAAATGGTGCACTTGGATATGTTGAGGATATCTTTTATATGCCTGGTTCGAAGTTTTATGAATTTCCAGTGTTCACTATAGCTATTTTTTAGAAGTACATAGGTGTTCCATTTGATATAAATTGTCCAAACATTGTGCCTATAACACCTGTTGTTAGAGTTAATCTTAAATATATTCCTTTAAAAATACCATGGGAATTCACTATATGCAAAGCGTAGGGGATGAATTTGAAACGAGCCAATGTTTATATAGGAGATAGGGAGAGACTGGGTTTGACATCTATAGTTGTATGAGGAGTGAAATCTTTGGATTTTACGGATTTCAACACCTTTTTATTTTCAACATTTTTCTAAAATTCAAAACAATGCATATGTGACACTTAGGAAGAAAGAGGAGGAATGATTAAATACAATATCATTGTAACATATTTATTTTCTTTAATTACAATATTATATCAAAAATATAATTGCATGTATTGCCATAAAATATATTTCTTGGCAAGAAATTTTGTTCAGAAGGATAAAAATTTGGTGCACTATCATTTGAATATCAGGGTTCACAGTAAAAAAGATATGCAATCACACAACAACATAATAATATGGTTTGACAGAGAAAATATAGTGCAAGATAGATTAACAAGTGTTGAACAAAATATTGTTATACAATTAGAGTTAGACATGAATAAATTTAACAAATGAGTAGGAAATACATGCAGTAAAAAAATAAATCAAAGACAGGAAATCTGTGAGATAGCTAAATATGCTTTCAACTCCAGGTCTTATTTCACAAAAAAAGTTTAATTTCAAAAATTAATTGGGAAATACAAATTTTGTTCCAAAAGTATATTTGCATGTGATGAAATAAAACAATTTCTTGAAAATAGCTTATGATGAAAACATAAATGATTAAGTGCATTGTGGTTTGAATAACAAAGTTCACTATGAAATATATGTGCAATCAAAGATCATATAACAAATTGCTTTGACAGAAAGAAATAAACAACAAGATATGTTGAGAAGTGTTGAACATAATATCCTTTTATTCAACCATAGATATACATTAATGAACTTAATAATTGAGTACAAGATACATTTGTTAAGAGATAAAATTCATAAAACCAATCAATGTGTTGGCTGAGTCCACATTGAACTCACACTTTTGTTCTACAGAAATTTTTCACCAGAATTTTTCATGTCAAAACACAAATCTTGTTCCGATAATATATTTTCATGTACTGCCATAAATAGATTACATGAAAAGAATTTATGTTCAAAAGGAGAGTGATTATCTGCACTGTAGTTTGAATATGAGGCTTAACTATGTAATGTATATGCAATCAAATAACATATAAAAAATTTCACTGACAGGGAAAAAATTAAATCTAACATATGTTGAGAAGTGTTTAATAGAATATCTTAATATTCTTCCAAACATACATGAATAAAGTTAAGATTTGGGTAGGAGATACATGCATGAAGAAATTAAAGTACTAATAGGAAATCAACATCATAGGCCAATACACATTCAACTATGACTTATGCGCTGCAAAAATATTTGTCTTAAAAAATTTGATTGAGAAATACGAGTCTTGTTGCAAAAATATGTTTGCATGCAATGTGAAAGATAAAAAACTTGAAAATAAACTATCTTGAAAACATAAGAAATTTTGTGCATTATATTTACAATATTGTGGTTCACTGCCAAAGAGATATGCAACCGCAGAACAAAAACCAATTTTCTTTAACAGAGGAAACAAAAAAGTGTGAAATATATTAAGGAGTGTTTAAGAGAATTTGATAATATTCAACCATAGATAGAGATGAATAAAGTTTAAAATTGAGCACTAGATACATCCATTTAAAAATGAAAGAGATGACAGGGAATCAATGCCATAGGTCAATACATATTCAATTAGGAGTTTTGCTTTTCAAGAAACTTTGAATTTAAAAATTTCTTGGGAAATAAAAGTGATGTTCGAAAAACATATTTGCATGTAAACCTAGAAATAAAGAGCCTGAAAATAAACTATGTTGAAAATGATAGCAGCTTAGTGCACTACAATTTCAATACTAGGCTTGACTTTCAAATAGATATGCAATCACATGGAAAATAACAAATTGTTTTAGCAACAAAATAATGTGTAGCTTATCCCAATATTTTTTTAGCACAATATGCTAATATTGAGCCAAAGATAAACATGAATAAAATTAACAACTGAAGAGTAGGTACATCCATCAAGAAATTAAAGTGATAAGAGGAAATGAATGTGACAGCACAACATGCATTCAATTCCAAGTTTTTGTCTTCAGAAATATTTGAGTTCAAAAATACTTTGGAAAATAAAATTATTGAACTTCTTCAACATACGAACCCTCACTCCAATGTAATAGGTCATATAAATAGTAATGAATAAAAGGAAATTTGGTTCAAATGTTTGGAATGAGAAAATATATATGTAAAGTTTCTATACAAAACACATAATTCCTGCTCTGAAATTTTAATCCTTCTTTAAAATATTTTGCGTAGGGAAATCTTGTAGGTCATTCAACCTTCCTCCTCCTCATCAGAGTCTTCTTTGTCCATGTTGAGAAAATGTGTTGCATTTTCCTTGATCTAATTAGGCCAATCTAAGTACAAATGAGAAATTGATGAGAAGTGGATAAGATGAAAATAGGTGATATTCAATTCACACATAAATATGAAATTTTGTATATCTCTTTTATTTTTTTATATATTTGACTCTAAATTTAGAAATTGGTTTGATTTTCTCAAAGGGAAAATGCAGAAATCTCTGAATTTTTTCTTGATTCCAAGTTTTAAGGTTTTCTATGACTTTCTGGTCATTTGTGGCGTTGTCTTTCAAATTATGTTGCATTGACCCAAATTTTGCATCTTTTAATGGTTTGGATCCTAAAAAATTGAATTACTCTATAAAATTTGTTCCCATCTACGATATTGACATACAATGCTCAATGGCCCTTTTGATGCATTCTTTGATTTCTTTGGTCTCAAACTATCGTTGAATCAAAGAAGAACACATTAGTATTTTATCCATTTTAGATACTTTTGAGATGTTTTCAGGCTTGAGATTTTTTTCCAATTCAAGAATTGATGTGAATTTTTCTTTTATGTACTTGTATTCTTCAATCGAAGATTCTATTCTCTCTTCAAGATCCAAATTTCCTTGATAAAATATGCAAATTTGATCCATTCGTTTATAAATAACCTGGTAGCCTTGTCTTTTGATCTAGGTGGATATTGGTGTCCACCCTCCTATTCCACTTGGATCCCCACCATTGTTTCTTTTCAATTGCCTTAATTGTAGCACAAAATACTCTTTTTGGAAATTTTCAAGTTTTGAGGGCCTAAAAGATGTTTTTTGGGAAAACCAGGGGACTAGAAAAGGGCCAAACCAATCTACTAGATTTTTTTGGCATCCTCTTGGACATATTTGAAATGGGGTATTATGATAGTCAAACAGAGATCATATGATGAAGCTATGACCCCAAGAAGTTGGCATTCCAACTAACCCCAATGAGGCCCACAAGCGTTTTGTGTGTCATCTCCTAGGGTTAGGTTTTAGGATGCTTAGGGTTTCCCATTGTTTATCTATGATAAAAATTCCACTAAGCCTCATTGTAACATATTTTAGGAGGCATGTAGTTGCCACATCTCTTCTCAGAGATAAGCTAACATCACCCAAGCTAGTTAGTTTACATTCTCCATGTAAACAATTTTCAATACTTTGTTATGAATGAATTGAAGTTTTGTTTTCATTGTATATAGTGCTTGTAGGTTTTAACCATGTACAATAATTACTTGCAAATGAATTCTTCAAACAAAAAAATAAACAATGGCAAGAACATAAAACAAATTTACACATTGAATTTCCCCTGGATCCAAAAACCAGGACTCAGGACTACCAGATTGATTTTTCATTTTATTGCTTTCAATGTTACAATACAATTATATACACATCAAAGAATTCATAAAACCTAATCCATTAACCTTGGATTAGAACATAATTGTAGTTCCCTTGACCAGATCTACAAAATACCATGGGTAGAAAACCATCATGCCCAAAACCATGTGCAAACACCATGCACAAAACTAGGGGTAGGTCCGCCCATCTATTAATGGGTCTGCATTAAAAAAAAATCAGATCATTGCCCCAGGCACCATGCAAGGAGGTGGTAGCTCCCCTTGTAAACCCCCCAACAGAGGGGGCTTCCCCCCCCCCCCCCCTGCTATGCTTGATGAAATGTACAACGTGTGGGACTAGTCGTGGAAAGAATATAACACATACCCAACAATTCATATATGTATATTTGTATTTCATTTCTTTCCTTCATAAATCTGGATCAATGGTATCAAAGTGATCTTCTCTTTATATTTTTTTCTTTGCATGTCCCAAACGAGGTCTGGGTATAAGGAGTTGGGAAGGGAACTAGTTGAGCCTTTGCAAGATAGTCCCTGCCGACATTGATGGCCTCCCATGGCATAAGAAAAAAAAATATGAGGGAGTAGGAGATCCTATCAAACTGTTGCTCGAAGAAGCTCTCAAGCAGCAAAGGAACAAGATGATGGAAAATTTTGTCCAGATCCTTCGAAAAATACCCATTGGTGATGCATATTCATCAAACAATCACTTCGTAGGCACCATCCCCATCAAGGAAAAAATGAACTTTGCTATCCCTATATTCAAAAGTCAAATAGATGCAGATTTTTTAGATAAATGGTCGAATATGTTGGAATGTTATTTTTTGGTCCACAATTTATCTGATAGGGAGATGATTACTTTTTCATTTCTTTAGGTTTCCCCCCATTTCAAGTACTATGGGAAACCTATTATGAGAAAAGGGCCAAGTAAGCTTGTTGGAGAAAAAGGGTGACTTCTAGGCAAGACCCAGGTTCAAGCTCGGGGCCAACAAGATTCCTTTGTAGTCTAGGACAACGTCGACATTTTCACCCTGCTCAAAGAGAGCAAGGAGTCTCACTTGAGGCGTGTCTTGACCTTAATAAGATAAAAAAGTTAGAACCATGTTGTTATCACTGGAAAATTAGACAAGCAAAGATGAAATTATCAAATTTCAGGCAGAAGGATTTACGGGGTTGAGGCACATTAGAGAATTTGAAGAATTTAAAAAATCTATAAGGTCCGGAACAAAAATAAAATTGCTCACTCAAGAAACTAGAAAAATGCACCTTTGCGCGCATTTTTCTTCAATAGGCACACCTTTGCATGGCTTTCCCTCAAAAGGCCGCATGGACCCGAGAGTGGTGGAAGTCACTTTTCGAGACCACAAGGCACACTCTAGGAAATTGATCTCACACTTGAGGCTGCCCAAGGATAGTCTCCCAAGCCTCCTTAGGA
The DNA here is from genome assembly GCA_034641835.2 of Pinus albicaulis. Lineage (NCBI taxonomy): Eukaryota > Viridiplantae > Streptophyta > Pinopsida > Pinales > Pinaceae > Pinus > Pinus albicaulis. The sequence goes on along the minus strand of JAXQQM020080721.1, from coordinate 20,472 downwards.
CCTCGAGGGAGCACACAATGGAATAATGCAGCACACAGTGTAATAATCCCCCTCTCTTGGGTCACCATCTATCAATGTCCTAAGAGGGGGAACGAGAGTTTGAATTCATCTATAAAAGGCCACCAAGAGATGAAAAAAGGGAGAGCACATTGTTATGCTAGCCAAAATTGCTTCCAAGCGATCCAACAGTGTGTGATCCAGAACAAAATTTGAGAGGGGATTCAGTTGTTGGCCACCCAACACTCCAATCCTTTGGAGTAGAGAGAGGGACCGTGCACCAAGGCAACTTGGAGGTAAAAATTTCCTTACATCGGGTCTTAGAACTCCCTAGTTCTAAGGGCCCCTTGAAAAGTGTGTAAAAATTCTACATTTTTATTGCTAATAGCACACAATAAGAGGGGACATAGATGCCACCGTTGGTATTATTGTGTTGTTTGACTCTATACAAGCTTTGTGTTATTTTTTTAGTTTAGCTTTTGTTTTCTCTCTACTTAAGCATGCTATTTCATTATCTAGTATGTTTTTTTTTTATGGCATGTTCACTAGCCTGATAACTCTCTTGTTTATATTCCTATGACCAGGAACTTAAGAGGAAAAAACCACTCCTCTTAAGCAAGTGTGTATTGGTAAACCCATGCACCAAATCCACCAACACAGGATTGGCGACTCCACTAATTTTACTTCCTAGTTAATGCTGTTGCGCCTTTTGTAGAGACCTCTTTCTTTGCTCCGGAGTTTGGTTTGAACATCTTGTTTTCTCTTCTTATATGCCTGTTCATCCTCAGTGAGAGGTCGAAGTTCAGAAGCTCCAAAAAATTTGTTGCAGGAAATTCGCGCGGCTTTTACACACATAGACGCGCCCGACTGTGCGCAGACTGCATGCCTGTGTGAGTCTTTTGCACGCGGAAACCAGAGGTAGAAAATTTCAGCTATTTCCCTTCATTTCCTATTTGTAAAGTGATTGGAAGCCCATAAGAAATCTTCCAACACTGTGTGAGGTGTCCCTTGACTTGTTAAAACTCACTCTTGGCTACATTTTAGTAGTTTTAGGTGTTAGTTTTAAAATTTCAAAGTTTATTTTTTCATAGTAAACACATAGTTTAAGTAGGGGCAATTAACTTTCATTTCTAAAATAATTTATGTTTTGTGAATTTAGACACCAAAAACACATAGGTAATTAGCCAAAGTAAGTGGCCCTAGTCCACACATGCTTAGCTAAATTTTTTCATTTTTCCTAGTTTAAAGTCATTAATTTTAGTTCAATTTTTGGCACTAGGATTCAGGACTAGGATTTAATTATCCTTAGAGAGCAAGTAATCTCTATTGACTTTGCACCCTTGGGTTACCTTAGGCAAGCATATGAAAACTCTCTGCTAATAATTTTCCATCTCCCTTTAGTTTATCATTTAGATTAACTAGGCAACATTGTAAGCAGCCCATATCCACACATGTTTTGCTTTTGAGCAAGGAACAACCAAATGCAACGTAATAGGGGATTTGGAAAGGATCACCGCATATCCACATGTTAAAACTATGCAATTGTTCACCTCTTTCTCACACACTTTCACACCTTAAGTGAATCAAAGCCACCTTAAAACTAACTTAACTAAACTCATTAAAATCTCCCCATAGGAGCCATAAGAGAATTTATAGTTTAAGTTAGGACCAAGGGGGTGGGAATCCAATAAGCTACCTTGGTTAGTTTACATCTTGAAACATAGAAGTTGAATTTTTAGGGAACTTTTAAATCCGTCTATCCACCCAAGAAAAATAAAACCTGAGCACCACAAAGATTCGATTCAGAGGGGGTTAAGCTTAGGCCCAGTGTGTGCGGTATTATTCGGGGCTAGCTAACCCATCTAATACTCGGTATCGGTAGCTGAATTACCAAGAAGCTCAAGACTTGAACGCTCACATGGGATGACTGTACTTAGTGGCAAAAACTAGGGCATCCTTCACTATAGGTGACAGTGCAGGCAACAATATATCCTCTACCCTTACCTTAGTCGATTTTCTTCGATTGAATGGGGGAGTCGCTAGTTCTTTCAGGATGTTGTGCCAACATTCACAAGATATCTTCTTTGTTGGAAATAAAGAGAGGGGGGTTGAATCAGTATTCCTTTCAATTAGAGCATTAGTTAATCTTCAATCATTAACAATGATAGCAGTAAACAAAAGGAACACAAATGCACACAATTTTTAAGGTGGTAACCCACTCCGGGAGCAAAACCACCTAATACTTTTCTAATAATTATTTAATAATCAACCCTAATTGAAAGCTCCAACTTCCTAGAATCTAGAAAAGAATTCTTCTCCAGCTCCCACTAGATTGATGCTCCAATGCCTGATATTCTTCAGTAGTCAACTAAATGGATTCCCCAACACCCAATGAGCTACAACTCACCCTAGCACCACCCTACCACCCTATAGAAGAATAAAAGAAGAATGGACCCCCATACCAGGGAAAATGTTCCACTTTACAATGATATAGAATGATGTAGAAGAAGAAGACACACTAGACGATAACCCAAACTATCACAAAACCACTTAATGATAATCCTAGACCTCCCAACACTGCCTTTTCAACTCTTGGCAGATAGACACTAGAACGATTTTTTTTTACAATAATGTATTTACAATGACTTAGTACAATGATACCTTTACAGTGACTGTATGCAGTGCTGCCCACTTGAAGACTTCATGTGATGAACTTATTACTATTGTTCTTCACCTTGGTTGCTACTCTCTTCTACACCTTGCTTTGCTTTTCTTCCCTAGAAGGTCTGGTCCTTTGCAGCCCGTGACAACACATGATCTAGCTCTTTCTTACCTTCTAGGAGCTCGATATTGAATCTAGTGTATCTCTATTATTTCAGATCCCCAATATGTGATTTTCGATTGTGTAGTATTCCTCTGAGTCTTCTTTCCAATGCTATAGGTCTGACCCAATTTGGATTCTTCAAGAGAGATTTATGTCCAATCTCTCACAATGCCCTAATTATGGACTATTTCCGTAGAGAAAACTTGCACAGTGTTCCACATGTCAATGTTTCTTCATTCGGCTCTACAATTGATAGAGAGAAAACTATAGTCCATGCACTATCTTCCACTTTTTACAGAATTCCAATATGATACTCAGAGAAAGAGTTATGATGATTTTCCCAAGGTCACTTATTTGAGATGAATGTCAGGAGCCTTCAAAAACATTGACTTCCACATATCATATCTCCGAAACTATCGTGCACCTTCATCTAAAATTTGTACATAAGATTCCTTGGGATTTTGGTTTTTTGTCATAAGAATTTCAGCTTTTGAAATGTTGTAGAAAAAAATTTAGAGCGAAAATTCCACGATAACCTGTTTTAGATGGCGAAATCCCTTGCATAGTGAGGATATGAGGATCACAATTTATATAAATACTTAGGTTGATAGGGGCTTCAACAAGTGAACGTGGGAGGGATTTTAGGAGCTTAAAAAATATTAATTATTACTTTCCAATGACCCATGCCACAACCCCATGGGGTTTTAGCCCACTAACTGGGGGTACAAACTTCAAACATGAATATCTCTCAAACCATGAAGAATTACATGGCTCCATATATCAATGGAAACATATCGACAAGTAGAAACCATCAAAAGCATTCTTGACCCAGAATATATTAATTTGGTAGGTAAAAATTCCCATGCAATATTGGGGTAGCCCCTGGTGCTGCTTGGGTTGACATCAATGACAACTGTTGATCAACAATCTCCCCCTTTGGCATTGATGGAAACACAAGTACTCCCCCTACGATCATGACACCTCTTCCTACAACATTATCTTCCCCTTTAACATCAATGGCAAAGGGTAACTCCCCCTGACACACAACCATCCTGTGGACCTGTACACACTTCCACTCCCCCTTTATATTTAGAATAAGGAAAATCTAAAGAAAACTTGGGAGAATCTCAAGCTTCTTGCGAAGATATTCCAACGCTGCATGAGTACTCTCACAATAATCAATGCAACTTGCCCAATATGCATCTGTAAAGGCATGAATAATGAAATTTTTTCCCTTGGGATACCACAAGCCATATTCTGTTGTTCCCTTTAGATATCGAAGAATTTTTTTGATGGCAATAATATGTGATTCTTTTGGTGCTGCTTGAAATCTTGCTACTTTTCCAACTGCTTGCATAACATCTGGCCGGGAGACTGTTACATATATAAGACTACCAATCATAGATCTGTACAACCTTTGATCCACATCCTTAGGTGAGTTGTCTATTCTCAATTTGCAACCTGTTACCATCGGAGTAAGGATGGGTTTGCAATCTTCCATTTTGAATTTCTTGAGCATTTCCTTGATGTACTTGGCTTGACATATAAATATTTATTTCTCTTGTTGAGATATTTGAAGCCCTAAGAAGTATGTCAACTCACTAAGTAAAGACATCTCGAAATCACTTTGCATATTTGTAGCAAACTTCTTACTTAGTCGTTCATCATTGGTACCAAATATTATATCATCTTCTTTAGCTATTAGACGTGCTTTGGTTGCTTCATATATAACATATATATCGTTTGGAGCTCAACTTGTTGTAGCCAAAATTTCACCATACCTGCCTTTCCTGATTTCACATTTTGTGGAGTTGAATAGTATTGTGTGTCCTTGATCAAACATTTGTCCAACACTGAGCAAATTGTGATTCATGTTTTCAACCAATAGAACATTCTTAGCTAACGCATCTTTGATTCTGAGAGTGAGGGTACCTGATCCTATAACATTTGAAGATCCATCATTTCCAAAGGACACGGTTCCATCCTTCTTCTCTTTCAAAGATACAAATTTCCTTCTATCTCCAGTCATATGCATTGAGTAACCGCTATCAACATACCACACATATTTTTTGTTTTGAGCCTTGAGAGCGAGAGCATAATTATCAGTCTTCTTCTTCTTCCATGTTTATTTGTTCTATGGCTTCGAATATTTTTCTAGAGGATTCTTAAGTTTGCAGTCTCTGGCTATGTGTCCAATGTTTCGGCATTTGTAACATTCAATATTATTTCTTAAATGTTCAAATCTATTGATGTTTCGCTGAGCCCTGGGAGGTTCAAATTTGACAGATCTCCTCGAATTGTATTCGTTCCTAGGGTACGTGCGACATTCTACAACTTTATGACCTAATTTTCCACATGAATAATAGTAGCCATAAAAAATATGTTGGTACTTGGATGGAAATATTTGTCGAGGAATTGTCTTCCAAGGCTGTTCTTGCGAATCTTATCTAATGAAGTCTACATGCATGTCATATCTCATAGGTTCATTGTATTTTGTTGTAGAAGGTCCTACTTCTTCTTCTTTGTAACCGATGTCAGTTATGTCATTGTAAGATCATTGATTGTTGATGAGTTCTTCCAATGCCCTTGAGATGTTGGCATAGTTTTGGATAGTTTTTCCTTTCTTCACTTCCTTACACAGCGAGACTACTTTGGCTTCTAATTCTTCCCTTTATTGGTTGCTTTCTTTCAACTTATTTTGAAGTGACTCTTGAATGCATTTGTGTTCTTCAACTTCAATTTTGAGACCTTGAACTTGTTCTTCAAGAGTATTGGAACGAATCTTCTCTGCCTTGAGCTCTTTTATAAGCTTGATTGCTTCCTTAGAAAATTCTTCTATGGTCATCCCTTCTTCTTTGTTGTTTGATACCTCTTGTTTAATGTGCTTGGCCATAAACAATACTCTCTCATTAGCTTCTTCACTATCAATTTCTTCATCAAATGATGAGCTATCTTCTTTAGAGAGAAAGTTCCTTTTGGATCCTTTCCTTTTTTCTTGCTTGTTGAATTTCTTAAAGCCTTTCTTTCCTTTTGAGTTTCCATAACTTCTGTTCGGACATTTTGCTGCGAAATGCCCAACCTCACCACAACCGAAACATATCAATGGAAGTTTATCTTTAAATTTTCCCTTACCAATTTTTTTTTTCTCGTAAAGTGAGCATATTCTTCATCTGAAAGACCTTCTTCATCATCTCCCTTTTCTTTACACTTGCAGGTGCATGTCTTTTCAATTGAAGGTTGTTTGTCCTTATTGATTTTCTTAGATACAATGAACACAATTTCTAAATGCGAAGTACCCTATTCTTCATCAACTCTTATTTCATATGCTATGAAAACTCAATGTAATTCCTCTTTGCTGAGTTTATCCAGATTTGCACTGTATTCTAAGACCGATACCTTTGGGTTGAATCTCCCTGGGAACATTCTAAGAATCTTTCGTATAATAGTATTCTCGTCAACTTGCTCTCCCAATCCTTCCATAGTATTGGTTATTTCATCAACGTATTGGAAGTATGTAGCAATGTTGCAATCTTCTTTCATTCTGGGTTGCTCAAATTTTTCTCTATAGATTTGAAGCTTTGATTCTTTGACATTTGAGTCACCTGCATATATATTCTCAAGCTTTTCCCATACATTTTTGGAAGTTTTACAACCCAACACCTTATGATAAGAAGATTCAATAAGTCCACTGATAATAATATTCTTTGCTTTTGCATCATTTACCAAATTCTTCTTACCTTGTTCATCCACAGTTGATGTAAATCCAATTTGAACAGTGTCCCATACTTCGTAACCTTGCGCCAAGAGATAGACCTCCATTCTTCCTTTCCAGAGTGCATAATTATTTTCATTGAATAAAGGTACACCATTATTGGTATGCTCCATGACCTCCTTCCATTTCTTAAACTACTATTCAAGGAACCAAGCTCTGATACCAATTGTTGGAAATACTTAGGGGGGGGGGGTGAATCAGTATTAGAGCATTAGTTAATATTCAATTATTATCAGTGTTAATATTCAATTATTATCAGTGTTTCAATTAGAGCATTAGTTAATATTCAATTATTATCAGTGTTTGAAAAATGATAGCAGTAAAAAAAAGGAGCACAAATGCACACAATTTTTAAGGTGGAAACCCACTCCGGGACAAAAACCACCTAATTCTTTTCTAATAATTCTTTAATAATCAACTCCAATTGAAAGGTCCAACTTCCTAGAATCTAGAAAATCATTCTTCTCCAGCTCCAACTGGATGGACGCTCCAACGCTGAAGATTCTTCAGTAGTCAACTGAATGGATGCCCCAACACCCAATGAGCTACAACTCACACTAGCACCACCCTACCACCCTATAGAAGAATAAAAGAAGAATGGACTCCCGTACCAGGGAAAATGGTCCACTTTACAATGATATAGAATGATGTAGAAGAAGAAGACACACTAGACCATAACCCCAACTATCACACAACCACCTAATGATGATCCTAGACCTATCCTAGACCTCCCAACACTGCCTCTTCAACCCTTGGCAGATAGACACTAGAAACATGGTAATTTTTAGGGGCGTTTATTGAGGTAATTTAAGGTTTCAATTTTAATAAATGAAGTTTTTATATAAAAGCCCGACATTTTCTATAGTTTAATAAAGTTATTATTAATTAATTTATAAATAATTAATTATTAAATAATGCTTAGCCAAAAAAAGTCCATAAAACTTAAAAAATGAAATTCTCCCTCGATTTTCTTTGGTTGGAGCAGATTTCCATGGCATTCCCCTGGATTTACAGGGTTGGAGGGAGGGGTTAGAGTGATTCGCCCCATTTTTTCACTGGTTCGCCGGAATTTAGGAGACGTGGCTGGGGCTTTGTGCATAGGCTTGCTGATCTTCTTGCTGGGCATAGTGTTGAGCTTCATTCTATCGATTTAGGGTAAATTTTTGTTTCAGTAATTACCGTGAGAATTTAGTGAGAATTTCTTGCATTGTGTGGGAAATGCGTGCAAAATTTTGGAGATATGGTTGAGGGATATGCAACCGATATGCCGCCAAAGATTCAGAGATGGAGCCTGGAAATTAATGGAGGAGAATGACATCATGATAATCATGAAGTCTCACAAATATCTCCTTCCGAGCCAACAATTTATACCGAGCTCCTCTGAAATGGAGTTATAACCATTTACTGAGCGCAACAGAAAATTTCCTGAGGATGAAGACATTCCTGTGGAGACATTGGTAGAAACGCGAAGCGCAAAGGTGTACAAAGCAAAGGGAAGCAATGTATAAAGAACCAGAATATTGAAATTTCCTAAGAATATTTATAATGGTTGGAATGGTTAGGGAGGAGATCGCATCTTCTAGGAGCTACATCCATACCTAGACAACTCAACTAACGGATGCCAGGCTTTCTCTGATCAGATATTTTGGTGATACATGTACAAAGGTTTTGTCTTATGACATGGATTGAAACAATGGTTAGGAAGGAATGGTTAGATGTTCTGGGAAGAAGAATTTATGTAAGAGGAATGGACACTCCTTTCTATGAGGAGAGGGCCCGGTTAATTTGGTATAATTTTCTGAACAATTTTGAAGACCAAAACAAAGGGTTTAAGCCAGCCAACACCACCAATATTTCCAGAGCAAGGCGAAGTTATTTGGGGAAGCCATTCCACCACTTGGGTTTGTGAGATTTTTCTGGGTTTTGTTAGTTGAGGTGTGAGGAGCCTTCCTCTAATTTTTCATAAATTTTGAAGCAATTTTGAAGGTTCATTTCATAGTTTTCCTCTAGCATTAGTGGCAGTAGAAATTTCTGAGCAATGCATTTGGACAGATTGAGCGATTTCAGCTGGAGATTTTATGTAGATTCTCACTTGGGTATTGCCTACTTGTAGTAGCAAGCCTGGGTTCTATCATTTCACTCCATTGTACTCATTTCCAGCTTAAAATTTAATAAAATGGCTCAACAGTTTTCCTCATTTCTTTGCTATACTAATTTGTGTTTGCATGGTGACATTTTAATTGTTGTAGCTAGTGCATGTTTTGGTACTCACTGTTAATTTTCCAATTAGGAACATTACATCGCACTGAGTACTCCCTTAGGTTTATGCATAAATCTCGTTTAATATCTGTAGAAGGGACCATGCCTGTCTTTACCAATACAATCATTCCTTGACTTAACTGCAAAATATTCTGAGTATAAGGTTTCATTTCTATCTTCAAAAGTAAAATATTGACTTTCATGCCAGATAACATGGATCTTGGCTTTTCATATAAAGAAGGACATCTGGCATCAGATTAACACCTTGTACTCCAATAGTGTTTTGAATTGTGACATCAATTATGAGAGTGAAATAGTGAACACCAAGGGCACCACACACCTTCATATCAGCTTGGATTTCTATACCTGATCCGGAATCTGCACCAGCAAAAATGAGCACGTGTGGAACCTTGCCCCTCTTTGAACTATTGTTAAACATATATATCTCGAAAAGAACTACACCAATAGCTCCTATTGTGTGTAAGATACAAGATGGATCCCAGAGTAGGTTCCTTCAACACACAAGGATTTTGTCAATCAGATTGAAAACACTGATGAAAAATGCACCCCTCTTTGAACTCGAGGTATTTATCGTCCATACTCTTTCTAGTCCATTATTCAATATGTTTTCAAGCCTATGTATAATTGCATGCCAGTTGCAAATGGTGCCATCTTTTGAGCCTGTGATGATGATAGGCAGCTCAACGTGAAAACAAACTCTAGGGACATTGTACATATGTCCTTCTTGAAGTTGCTTGGACAAAAGGAATTCGTTTAGTAGCCCTAGCATATGTTTTTTCTATTTGATCATCAAACCCTTGCAATAAGATGTCCTGTCACCTCCGTAGAGTAGTCAACACAATTGCCACCTTTTCATGTGTGCCTCCACCTCAAGTGTAAAAAATTTTACATCCGGAGAGCCAAGGTTCCATATCTTTGATGGCGTACCATCTAATGAAACACTCGTTAGCCTATCATATAAAATTTCTCAACAATTGATAGTGTTGTTTTAAGTAAGCATTATTGTTGCACCAAAACATTAAATAAATTCTCCTTTAGACTTTTAAGGTTTCCCAAAGAAATGTAGGAACATTTTTATCTTACACAATATATTTTAAAGCCACTAATCCTCATTATCTCTCCAAGACAATGGCTGTTTATTATTCTAATTAGGATCCTCACAAATGAATATCAACATAGATCTCACCGTACTCTGTACTCTTCTCTACATGTTTGCCAGTCATCATCAGCCCCCATATTAATATCTTTATCATGACTCTCACCATCCATGTTGTAATAAGGGTCTTCATGAATGGCTTTGAAATTCAAATTTTTATGCACTCGTTAATTCATAAATTTTTCCCTCAATGGTATCACTTTTCTTACCCATTGTCCAGTATGGATATATGTTATTAGAACTCTTGTTAGCCATAGGGAGGAGGAGGGTTCTCCTTGCTTGAAGCTCATGACATTCATGGGACCAGCTTGTAACAAGATCATTCCCATGTTTGATATGATTAGTTATCATAAATGTGAACTATTTTCAAAGTATTATCACATACTAGCTCAAGATTCATCCGTAAAAAAATTTCACATCCCTCGTAATTCTTCATCCGCATCCAACACTAGACATCTTTTCATGGTTGTGCTCATTTATTTGTCCCAAGAATGTCGTCAATTTCTAGCTCGCAGCCTCACCGTAGCAAGTTAACAACAAATCATAACCCTGAAGCAATAGGCTCGAGGTTGTCTTTTTGATTCGGAATGTTTTATTTGGTGAGTATAATAACATTATTGCCACCATCGTGCATACCTGGTGATATGCGAAGCCCAAAGAACATCAAGATTTTGTTCGATCGTCACGTCAGTTTGATGCAGCAACAACAAAATCATAACTTGAAGCATCATCCTCTGAGTTGTCTTTTTTATCTGGAATGTTTTATTTGGTGAGACAGACAAAAACATTATTGCCAAACTAATGCATATTACTGCCCAAAAGAGTGATAGTTCCAGCAACATCAAGATTTTGTCTTACTGTCATCATTGCTCTTATGGTATTCATGGATGTCCATGGTTGCATAATGCTCATCATGGTTAAATTCCTGTCCTTTCTTTGAGACAACAAATACATCGTCATGCTTTCGGGTACTAGTTGGAAAACGTTAGTGGTTTTCTCTTTCAATGGTGGCTTCATTTATTTGGCTAGTAATGCTGCCTTTTTCAATTTCTAGGCTCAGAGCCTCACCTGTAGCAGCAACAAAATAATCATAACTTGAAGCATCATCCTCTGAGCTGTCTTTTTGATCTGAAATGTTTTATTTGGTGTGACAGCCAAAAACATTATTGCTAAAATTATGCATATTAGTGCCCAAAAGAGTGATAGTTCCAGCAACATCAAGATTTTATGTCATACTATCATCATTTCTCTTATGGTATTCATGGATGTACATGGTTACATAATTCTCATCATGCTTAAATTCCTCTCCTTTCTCTGAGATAGAAAATACATTGTCATACTTTGGAGTATTAGTTAGAAAACCTTAGTGGTTTTCTCCCAAGTGTAACACACCATCAAAGAATTAAAAGAACTTTTACGAGTGCTTCATCTTCATCTTCCTTGATACCTTCATTGCTTAAAAATACTAAAGATTCTCCTCTCGCGGGGTCACCAAGCAGGACTTGGTAAGTGTTAAAAAAAAAAATCTTATTTAATCGCCCAAATGTCAATAATAAAAACCTTAAGAATGCTGTGGACTGGGAATACTTGACCCATCCCTTTGGATCTTAATATGTTGGACAGTTGGAGACATACCTCCTGCAAGTGACAAGACATGGGCCCTGAATTTCTGAAGTCTCCTTTCTATGCCTGTTCTGTTCATGTCAATGCATCGACTTTAAGCTCAAAGAAATCTGAAATTCAGAATAAAGGAATTCACAATGTCTTTAGGTGGAGGTGGCCATGATACACAACAAAAATCAACACGATCTAGAATTAATAATCAACATTTATTTGCTGTACTAATTTGTGTTTGCATGGTGACATTTTAATTGTTGTAGCTAGTGCATGTTTTGGTACTCACTGTTAATTTTCCAATTAGGAACATTACATCGCACTGAGTACTCCCTTAGGTTTATGCATAAAGCTCGTTTAATATCTGTAGAAGGGAGCATGTCTGTCTTTACCAATACAATCATTCCTTGACTTAACTGCAAAATATTCTGAGCATAAGGTTTCATTTCTGTCTTCAAAAGTAAAATATTGACTTTCATGCCAGATAACATGGATCTCAGCTTTTCATATAAAGAAGGACGTCTGGCATCAGATTAACACCTTGCACTCCAATAGTGTTTTGAACTGTGACATCAATTATGAGAGTGAAACAGTGAACACCAAGGGCACCACACACCTTCATATCAGCTTGGATTTCTATACCTGATCCTGAATCTGAACCAGCAAAAATGAGCACGTGTGGAACCTTGCCCCTCTTTGAACTGTTGTTAAACATATATCTCTCGAAAAGAACTACACTAATAGCTCCTCAGATGTGCCTTTCTAATGTGTGTAAGCTACAATATGGTTCCCAGAGTAGGTTCCTTCAACACACAAGGATTTTTTCAATCAGATTGAAAACATTGATGAAAAATGCACCCCTCTTTGAACTCGAGGTATTTATCGTCCATACTCTTTCTAGTCCATTATTCAAGATGTTTTCAAGCCTATTTATAATTGCATGCCAGTTGCAAATGGTGCCATCTTTTGAGCCTATGATGATGATAGGCAGCTCAACATGAAAACAAACTCTAGGGACATTGTACATATGTCCTTCAAGTGTTCGGACATATGATTATGTTTAGTAGCCCCATATGTTTTTCTATTTGATCATCAAACCCTTGTAATAAGATGTGGACTATCACCTCATGTAGAGTAGTCGACACAACTTTCACCTTTCATGTGTGCCTCAAGTGTAAAATTTTACATCTGGAGAGCCAAGGTTCCATATCTTGATGGTGCAGTCCATCTAATGAAACAATTTCGAGTTTCATTATCACAAAAATTTCTCAACAATTGATAGTGTTGTCAAGTAAGCACTATTTCTTGTACCAAAAACAATAAATTAATTCTCCTTTAAGACTTCTTTAAGGTTGCCCAAAGAAACGATAGGAAACATTTCTGATTCTGAACAACATATTTCAGGTCACCAATCTTCATATCCTCTCAGACAATGGGCTGTTCACTTATGCTCCAATGAGATCCCTGTGCATACCGGGTATCATCCAAGACAAGGGATCTCACTGCATCAGCTTCTACATGTTTTCCACAGTCATCATCAGCCCCCATATTAATATCTTTATCATGACTCTCACCATCCACGTTGTAATAAGGGTCTTCATGAATGGCTTTGAAATTCAATTTTTTATGCACTCGTTAATTCATAAATTTTTCCCTCAATGGTATCACTTTTCTTACACATTTTCCAGTATGGATATATGTTACTAGAACTCTTGTTAGCCATAGGGAGGAGGAGGGTTCTCCTTTCTTGAAGCTCATGACATTCATGGGACCAACTTGTAACAAGATCATTCTCATGTTTGATATGATTGTAGTTATCATAAATGGAATTTCTTTTAAATCACATCACATACGGTCTTGGATTCATCTGTAAAAAAATTCCATATCCCTCGAATTCTTCATCCGCATCCAACACTAGATATCTTTCAATGGTGGCTTCATTTATTTGGCCAGTAATTCTGCCTTTTTCAATCTCTAGGCTTAGAGCCTCACCTGTAGCAACAACAAAAAAATCATAACTTGAAGCATCATTCTCTGAGTTGTCTTTTTGATCTAGAATGTTTTATTTGGTGAGACAGACAAAAACATTATTTCCAAACTAATGCATATTACTGCCCAAAAGAGTGATATTTCCAACAACATCAAGATTTTGTCTTACTATCATCATTTCTCTTATGGTATTCATGGATTTCCATGGTTGCATAATGCTCATCATGGTTAAATTCCTGTCCTTTCTCTGAGACAACAAATACATTGTCATGATTCGGGGTACTAGTTGGAAAACATTAGTGGTTTTCTCTTTCAATGGTGGCTTCATTTATTTGGCTAGTAATGCTACCTTTTTCAATTTCTAGGCTTAGAGCCTCACCTGTAGCAAAAACAACATAATCATAACTTGAAGCATCATCCTCTGAGCTATCTTTTTGATCTGAAATGTTTTATTTGGTGTGACAGCCAAAAACATTATTGCCAAACTTATGCATATTAGTGCCCAAAAGAGTGATAGTTCCAGAAACATCAAGATTTTATGTCATACTGTCATCATTTATCTTATGGTATTCATGGATGTACATGGTTACATAATTCTCATCATGCTTAAATTCCTCTCCTTTCTCTGAGATAGCAAATACGTTGTCATACTTTGGAGTATTAGTTGGAAAACCTTAGTGGTTTTCTCCCAAGTGTAGCACACCATCAAGGAGGTCAAATAGAACTTTTACCAGTGCTTCATCTTCATCTTCATCAATGCCTTCATTGCCTTAAAAAATACTAAGAAGGTCCTTCTCTCGCAGGGTCACCAATAGGACTTGGTAAGTGTTAAAAAATCTGAAATCTTGGCCCCAATGCTTAAGAAACTCTCTAATAAAAACCTTAAGAGGAGGAATGCACCTTGGACTGTAGGAATACTTGACCCAGTCCCTTTGGATCTTAATGTCTTCCATTGAATTTGGAGACATACCTCATAAGTGACAAGACATGGACCCTGAATTTCTGAAGTCTCCTTTCTATGCCTGTTCTGTTCATGTCAATGCATCGACTTTAAGCTCAAAGAAATCTGAAATTCAAAATAAAGGAATTCACAATGTCTTTAGGTGGAGGTGGCCATGATACACAGAAAAAATCAACACGATATAGAATTAAAAATCCCATTGACAGGAATAAATCTGCCTGTCAAAATATTAGTAGAACTGTGCTAGCAGTTTGACTCAGCCCGGATTGGAGCATCTCTGGCATAAGATACCTGACATGACCACTGTCAAATCTCATGTCAGAATCCTCATTAACAATGGTACTGAGTTTGACATCTGACAATATATATCTAACTTTCCATTAATGGACACATTGGAAGTGACAACTACCAACAGATGACACCAACTGTCAATAGTAGGATCCACAATCATACCCATTTCAGGATCTGAAATCTTTCTGGCAAGACAAAATGTAGTTGTTATAGATGCACAAGCAACTGATACTGGGCATAAATAAATGTAACTGATTGCTTCTATATAAATTGTTGTTCTAATTTCTTCTTGGCTCTCGACAGTTTGTACTCTCTTGTATACTTGTCAAACAAATTCAACAAATTCCTAATGTCTTCCCCTCTCATTGCACAATACTTGGTCTCCCTTCCCTTATGAGGGATAAGAGTGACTCCACTCATAGTTTCACTTGCTTATTTTCATTGTAACTTAATAATGAAATATTGATGTATAGTTTAGGTAGCACATGCCACATACTGATTTTATTATGTTATACTATTGACTGATTATGTTTTCCATTGTATTTTTTCTTCACAAACTGACACACCCAATAACCAGGAAGTTTTTATGAGAGTTCTTGGTTGTGCCTAATGTCTACTTGTGGACACGTAGATTTTGAGGTATTGTAGCACACATGATGATGATTATCTAGTGGAACGACCCCTTTGGAGCTTGAGTTTGTTACCATTGGAGATGACGCCATAGCACATTTTATTATTCTGGGCTTTCTTGGACTATGGCAAGGCCTTTCACTCATAAATGAAGGAAGATGTCCCACTTATGGAGGACAAGATACTGCTATTTTGTCTTGCAGTATTCTGTTGCTTTGGAAATTTACAACATCATTTAAAAATAGTGATTCGAAACAAAAATTTAATAGTCAAAAGCAGCTTGGCCTTCACATCTGAAGAACAATCTGAGCTACATTCAAATTCACTCCCAAATCTATTTCTCTGTAAAGAGCAACCTGTGTAATTGTCTACCCAGATTGATTATTATTCAAATGTAGTGTTGTTTCTCTGTCAAGAGCAACCTGTGTAACTGTCTACTGTGATTGATTATTATTCAGTGTAGAGTTGTAACTTTTGACCACCTAATTTTTCCTTCTGTGAATGCTAGCTTCTAACTCTTTGTTTCTCTGGTAGTTTGGTACAAGTGAAGAAGTTTTGTCCTGTTCTATTTTTAGGCCATATCTGACTTTGCTTGTCCCGTATAGTCGAATTCATGAACTTCCCATGACTAGTTAACCTTTTATTTGCTACTTCAGTATGAATACGATAGCATCACATATAAGGAATAAGATGAGAAGCAACTTTAGATGGATTCCAATTTGTTGAAATAAGTGATCTCAAACAATTTTGTTGTTTTAAGATTTTTTCGGGGCAAATTTATATGGTAATTATTTCCCTTATTATCTCCAAAGCACCCACACGATCGCCTAGATAGTTCCAAGTTTATGCTCCAGAAATAAAGGTTCTTTATATTTTTCTTTTGTTCTGATGGGGGATTGTTATTTTTTTAGGATTTGTCCTCTGATATTATGTTAAAATTCCTAATTCTGAAGATTATCTTGCAAGACTAACTTGGTTTTAAGCTGGTCATTAAAGATAAGCAACATTATGAATGTTCACTAAAACGTATAACAAATTCTATACTGTTACAGGTGCATCTATCACTTGAAGCTGAAGTATGGCTCGAAGCAACTCCTTTGTTGGCATGTATTTTGCTGCTGCGGGTACAATAATATTTCTATTCTAGCGTACAAATTTTTTTTGCAAAATTCATTTTTATTTTCTTCCAAATATGGGTCATCCTAATCAAGTTTGTATGTTTGTTTGAGCAGAATATGCTTGGAGAGCAAGGGCTTGGGCTGAGGAGGCTTTCTTCCAGCCATCCATCATGTCTCTTCTCTATTTCCCTACTGAGCACCACTTTGCTATTTACACTGTAAGTAAATTTCTTCACCATTCAAATCAGTGATGATGAGGAAATCTGCCCTCTTATTCTTTTTTCAATTATATCATATTGTTGGCATGGGGTTTATTACCATGTTTAACACTTCATTATGATGCCAGCCCTTCTTCGTTCCCGTTTTGCTGCACACATTCCTAGCTGCAGTGAAGGAGGTCACTCGCTATCGACGAGAACAAAAGAAGTTCTTGAAATCATCAAGTTTATGATGCATCTTTCATTACAAATAATATAATGTATACTACCATTCATACATGAGGCGATAAATGGGTCTTATTGTCACTATATCACCTGTACATGACTCAAAAACAAATGTGCAAGAACCGACCTAATCCAGAGGAGGGGAGGAGAGAAGAATGCCCAACGGAGGTGTGTTGTAGTTTCAAATAATGTTCTTTTACAATATCTTCAGTTTCAATTTTAAGGGTTCCATCTGAAACCAAAATAGTATTGTGTGTTTGAAATGCACATATAAAATCTTGGATTGGCCATTTATTATGATGGTGCAGATGCATTCCAGTCGGTTTAGGTAGATTTCTTAATAACTGGTGTCATATATTCAACTTCAAGATGAAATTGTGGTGGGCAAGAGGGCTATAAATCATGCCCATTATACTGTGTAACTCGCTCATGTGGCCATGGTGGCCCTTGCTTCTTCCGAGGGCTAAACACACTACACACTTTGGGGGGCAATCGAACCATGGTGGGCTTGGGAAGTATCACGACCCCCTTTCCCTTTTCGCCAAGAAGAAGTCAATCCCGTAATGGTAAATGGAATATATTTGAAAATGATTTTTGTTGTTAATTATCATAAAGTCTCATCTGATTTCTTTTAATAAATAGTTTTAGATAATGTGACCTTTTCCTGTTGCTTATTCGTTGTATTACAAAATAACATGGACAAATAAAATTAATGTTAAGATTTTGATTAATAATTATATAAATTTTTTCAAGTTACTAGTGGTTTTTGAGCTCGTTTATGAGAACCCATGGTATTCATATAGCTTGTTTAAAGGAGGAATTAATATTTTAACTTTGGATTTACTAAACGTTGAGAGAGATTAAATTTCTTGAGCTAGAAATATCGTAAGATGCAAAGAGATTTGATCCCTCTTGACACTTATAGATTTAGGCTGATTAAATAAAAAATAGTAATATTAATAAAATTGAATTAGATATATTAGTAGACATCGGTAGTCATGAGAGTGAGTTTGGTTAAGAGAATAGTAGTAAGGAGACTTTGGTTAAGGTCAATATAATACATTTAAACAAAACATAGTTATGTATGTTGAAATTGAATCAAAGTTGCTTGATTTTGAGTTGTTGAAATATGAGGATGATTGGAAATATGAAACAATGTCTTTGGATTAACATTTCTATTTTCATAAGCCCGCAGGGGCATGGTCTAGTGGCCAGCGGATGCACTGTTAAGGCGTTTGTGCTGTGTAGTAGGTCACGAGTTCGAGCCTTGTCTTATCCAGGTACCGTTCTTGCAGGCTGGGCGGTCCCTGAGAGGTTATAGTGGTAGCCAGGGGGTTTGACCCCAGGTCTCCCGTGTAAAAAGTTGTCTGATGTTGCCAATTCCTCTTACTCACAAAAAAAAAAACATTTCTATTTTCATACAAAAATTCGATATCAGTGCTAGTAGTAGCATGAACAACAACACTATGCTTAGCAGAACTAGAAGAACTCGTTTTCCAAACTACACGAGAACTACTTCCCTCACGAGTCACCATGTGTCATGCTTGGTCTCGGTGGTTCTCTTCCTTCTACTCTTGGGTTCAACTACCATATCTTCCTTGGAACCAACACCCCAAACTCCACTAGACAACGATTCACCATTTTGTAGTAGTGATTCGCCATTTGTACTGGTGATTCGCCATGATTTTACAAGATAATATAATCTCATGAGAAATTCGCCAAAAAATTATATATATATTATATTATTAATAAAATTGCCTTCCATTTTTCCTATGTATCATGGGGATTCGCCCATTTATTATATATATAAATTTAGGGGGGTTCTTAAAATTTTCTCTGTGCTTTGATAGATTATATCAAAAGTCTTACCAATACAATAACATTTATTGTTGTACGTGGACATTTTTGTTCAGGATGGTCCATTACATAATCAAGATGAGGAGCTGGATCATGCAATTGCACTTTCTCTTTCTGAAGAACTAACCAAACCAGATGGTATATGATGGCAATTTCATTTTTTTACAATTAATTTTAGTTTAATTATATCAATAGCTCGATGCTTTTCATATATTCAACTAAATATTTGTTGCTTAACAAGACTTTGTCATTTCCATGTTTTAGTGAAATTGTTTATGGTTTGATACTCTCATACAACCTTTATCAAGTTACATGCACCCTCATTAGAAAAAAACAAGAGAATTTTGCTTGCCATGACTATCTTTCTTTGTCATTGTTGACTTAAGAAAGTCTTTTAGCTAAGAAACCAGTTTCAAGGTTATGGCATAACTTTTCATATAAATTGAACATAATTTATATCCAAAATGTTAACTTGTAAACTACTTAGCTGGTTTTAGGCTTTCCATTTAAAATCTACTTCAGTTTGAACTTTGAACGAGTTGTTCCATAGACTTGAATATTAAGAGATTTTGGTGTAAGGATTAAAAATTAGCCTATAAGGCCTCTCATTTTTTCATTTATTTTATCTAATATAACATTTACTATTAAATTATAACCACTCGGCACAAATACATCATAGATCAAGATCATACTTTGTAGAGTGTCGTAGAATAAAAATAGAAGCAAGGACACTGAGTTCTTTCGGTTTTCCTGGTACTTATTCCTTTGGTGTATCTTTGCACCTTTATGGGCAATTGCTAGTTTAAAGTCTAATTCTTTAAAGGGTGCTAGCTCAATGGAAGAGCACCTGCTTTACAAGCAGGAGGTTGGTGGTTCGATTCCATCGTGCCCTGATATTCATATATAGGGAATGACGAAGATCAGTTTTTGGTGATGGATGTTCTTTTGACCATCACTAATGAGCTTATGGTGACATTTTTCGACCCTCACCAAAATACGAAATGGTGACGGACAACGAATGCCACCATATATACGCATCAATAGTGACGACCATTAAAGGTCCGTCACCATAAATCGTTGTTGTTTATATGAAATGGTGAGGGTCACTGTTTGTCATTATAGTAATTATCCGTGACGGACCTTGATGTCACCAATGCGTTTATAGTGACGGTCAATGAACGTCGCCATATATATGCACCAATAGTGACGGTCATGAAAGGTCCATCACAAAAAATCGTTGTTGTTCATATGAAATGGTGACGATCACTATCCGTCATTATAATCAATATTCGTGACAGACCTTGAATGTCACCATAACACATACTTTCGGCGACGCCACCTTTGGTGACGTTTAGTTTTTTGGTGATTGAGGCTATTGTCCGTCACCATTGCTCATATGAAATGGTGACGGTCACTATCCGTCACTATAAATCATTATTGGTGACGGACCTTGAATGTCACCACAACACCTATACTTTCAGCGACGCCACCTTTGGTGACGTTCAGGTTTTTGGTGATGGAAGCTATTGTCCGTCACCAT